>JAGDQP010005943.1:20530-75146 GCA_022664845.1 Lepisma saccharinum | reverse complement strand
CCAAATCGTCGATTTTGCCATAAACTCTTGTTCCTGTATAACATGCTTCTGGCAGTGCTAACGTTTTCTGACGTGAAGAACTTGGCTCATGCACTGCCGTGCATGTTGATTTACAAAATCGTTCAAATATGAAGTTAACTTAAATATTAATTCAATTTACATTTGGTTTTGCTCACTTACTTATAACATTTTCTTATTACAGCATCAAAAAGTTAATGTGTTTCGAATAATAAGTCTTAAACTTTTATCTGCTCTAAGCTGCGATTGTAGTTTATACGAAATATTGCTATGATCTAACAGAACTATTATCTTAAGGCTAATAGTAAACTTTCACCAACTAGTCCGGTTGTGAGCAACAGAAAAATTCACGATACCGTAACATGTGGTATAAAGTTTTTTCCTTTGCTTTTCCTTATGCTTGGAGATGTCCTCTTTCAGAATACGAGTGATGCCACTCTGGCAAGAGTAAGCAATTTTCAGTATGACGTCACTAATACAGAATTATCTTTTATGTACCTTTCGTTATAATCAAGTGCAAATCTTGAAGTAATTGTCCCACTATATTTCTCCAACGGCAGTTCTGACAAGGAACTTCCTCTTTCAGATTCCTAGTGATACCATTCTGGCAGCAGGGAGCAATTTGCACTATGAGTAACTGATACAGCTCTTTTTATGTACCTCTTCTTATAATCAAGTGTAAATTCGGAACTAATTGCCTAATATTCTTTCAGCAACAACAGTTTAAAAGAATATAAATTTCCGTAAACATTAAGTTCATTATAGTTGTCTGCCATTTTCTTCCAGAGTTTGTATTGAAAATTTATCCACGGAGGGTAGAATGTGTATATTATGCTTAAAGGTGTCATGTTGTCTTTATGTGAAACGAGGAAATGTACAGTGACATGTATAGGGAACAAATACATGATTAAAGTACATTCTGATTACATTTATTTTCTATAGTAATAGAAAAGGTAGTATTATCTTACACTTTCAATCATAATCTTAAACTGATCAATGTAATATTTTAACATAATAACCTTGATAAACCTAAACTACTAGTACATTATGGAGAACAATAAATTCAATCAAACATTCTCAGCAATCCATGTCATATTACGTATCAACAGACGTATCACTACCATATTCAGAACAGTAGTCTTCACCTTCAATTCCACTTGAGGAAAGTGTTTCGTTCATATATTTTTAAGTAAGTTCGTTCATATATTTTTCAGATGCACCACATTTGCAGTGGGTTGTGCACGAGTGTTTCCCTGGTTTACACCTACAATTACTGGAATTACAACATCCACAATTGTAGCAACCATCTCGATTAGTTCAGGTGGTCCAATTCTGTTAATGCCTGTAATTAGGCAACAAGCGTTTCGGTGTATCTCTCATCCATATATGACTACGTTTACATCCGGTGGATTTATTTTGTCCGCTGCTCTCCTGAACATATTTTGTAGGCGGGCTCTTTTCAGGTGTTCTTTCAAAGATTTGTCTGTTGGAGGCAAAGTTTTTAATTTAGTGAAAGCAACTTTCTTGGACATAAATAACTTATATCACAGTTGGTTCATTGAAATGTCTTTTTTAAATCCATCCATACCCGCCATTATGCACTTACTATGTCGTGTTCATTTGCATCTGTTTCTCCAAATATTTCAAGACCTACAGTTTGATCCTTTAGTAGCAATTTTTATGCTACAATTGTACCTTTCAGATATGGAAAAGTCACTGTCACGATCTGACATTGCATGTAAATATAACAGCGGACTGATGTTTCCAGGTGTAATGCAAAAAGAGACCTCAGACGTCAGTATCATCGCTGGTGGTCTGCACTCTTTTCTTGCTCTCTTTTACCATAACATTACCATGTATATCGTGAGGTTCATGATAAAGAATTCTGTATCAGTGACGTCACGTATGGAGCCATACTGAAAATTGCTCACTGATGCCAGGGTGTCACCATCCCGATTCTGAAAGAGAACTTCCCTTTCAGAACCACTGTATTAGAAAGAGAAGTTGACAATTTCTTGACGCTTTAAACTTGAGTATACCGAGAGATACATAAAAAGGTGTTGTGGATTAATGACGTCATATATGACGTCATACTGAAAATTGCTCACAGGTGCCAGAGTAGCATCACTCGGATTCTGAAAGGGATCATCCCAAAGCATAAGAAAAAGCAAAGAAGAGAACTTTATACCACATGTTACGGTCCACCCCCAAATCGCCTCGTCTAAAACGAAAGTAAATCGGTTGACCAGAAGAAGCTCTTGAATTTCCACATTAAGATTTAACGTGTAAAACAGTGGGTCGAACCCTCTATATTTCGTGTATCTTTCAACGAAATCTGCAAGAAATTTCAAGTTCTCCTCCGATATATCTCCTTCGGAACCAGAAGCATTCGTTATGAGGATAGGAGAAACCTGAACAACGTCGAAGACACCCAACGCATAACAAAATTTCGCCTCAGTCCATTTTAGAATGGCGGAACATTTGAGGATGCCTAAGAAGAATCAAACATTTGTGGATCAAAATACACGAATGTGTTTATTATCAGGGAACAAAGCAAGTATATTTTCTAACAGATAATAGTATGTACCATCGTGTGCTTGAAAATTATGGGGACGAATTAATTACTCCAAAATGAGGGGAAATTTTGTTTTATCGTTCTTTCTCTGAGACTCACGTTCAACTCCGTAGATTCACCGTTGAATCTTCAACGTTAAACGTGTTTATTTTGAATATTTTACGTTGAATATAATTCATAGTTTGCTGTTCCTCACATAATTATAATGCTAACCAGATTCAAGGAATACCACATATCCAATAAATTGACATATTGATATTCGAAACATAAAAATACTAGTTTGGCAATATGGTAAAAGCAATGATATTACATTTTAACTTTTAATGTATCCTCTATTGGTACAAATCAGATCTACAAAAGGAAATTTTCCTGTAATCCTTTTATGGTACTGTATATCAAGCAAAGGTCATTTCTTTTACCATTGCAACAAACCGATGTTGGACTCTAGACTGAATATGTTTGCTCATGTTTCGGAGTGAATAATCATCTCCCAGGCCATATAATCATATTGCTAAACCACGTTGTATATTGATACTAAAGAGACAACGTGAATTTCTTGCAACTCAAATAATGGACACACACTCAAACAGAACATTTCTCAACTCAAATGTATTGCCTTACATAACCTCGATACGGTTACCAGTAATTGACTTTTGCATGAAGAGAATTTTTGATGGGTTATGAACAAACCACTTTTGAGGTTTTTAGGTTTGGGAACCGGGTGTTCGGTTTGAGGTTAATAAAATTCTTTTTGCGGTTTTTGGTTTCCGAAGGACCTCCCATGGGAATACTTGGTTTCAGGATAACACGTGGCTGAATCAATGTTTGAGGTAAAGAGGGTAAAACGTTTAGGAAATATTAATACACCAAGGTAATGAAAATTCAACTTTTCAATAACAATAAATTACAAGGAATAATTTTCGACGTTATCAGAATCAGCAGTCCTCGTTCAACTACGTAAATTACAAAAACAATGCTTGTACATAAAGTTATCTCTACTTGCTACAAAGAACTCTCCTTGCATTTTCAATACCATGTCAGACGCAGTTTTACGTAATCTCTCATTCATTTTGTCCATGGTATTGTGAAAAGAAAATAACAAAATAAGCAGCTTTAACTTTCAGTAAGTAGACAGAAAGGATTATCTTTAATTACACCTCAGCCGATTGTTGAATGTTGTTGTCTTTTTCATGATGAACAGGCGTAAGTTGACTTACGTCGTTTTTTATACTTTCAAAAGTTTTCTTAACTGTTTTACTTACGCCCATGTAGTATAATATTATATCTTAAAAACGATTGAAAATTTAGCTACGCCAACACTACCATCTTGTAGAGCTCTCTGAGCTGAATATGACAGTGGGTGTAACTCATTTTCTGTATTTTGTTTAACTACGTCTCTTCGTTGAATTTGAATTTAAATTAAGGGCCTTTTGGCAACTTTTGGCTCAGGCCGGTTGGTTGATGATGGGATGATTGGTGGACTAAAAAAGTGGAAAGAAACGGGAAAATTCCGAGAAAACCGACACACACGATGTTTGTCCACCACAAAACCCACATAGTACGAGTAGGGTTTGGACCGACGATATCAAACACCAGAGATGAGCGCTCTAACCATTGAGCCACCACGGTCCCGTGCCTCTTCGTCTTGCGAGTGACGATTAGTTAAGGTGCCTCAATTTATGTAGATGAGATTTTGACATTTCTTCAACTGAGGATAAGGTAATCCCAGATGAGATACCCCACTGGGAGAGATGCTCCAGTTATTGTATCTCGAATGTTAACCTATAGAATGCACGACTAATGTAATGTGAGTATCAGTTCTGTAGAGAACTATGCGGGCAACGCGAGTGGTGAAGATTGGGTGTTGTTAAATTGGGGATTTAAGCTGATATAGGAAGGTATGAGAAGTTCTTGCATCATGATCAAATATTATAGAATACAGAATCTTTAAAAAAATATACTATTAATTCATTTTTTAATTGAAATGGTGAAAACGAATGGTCAGCAGGAAAAGCGTTGTCAGTCGTCCCCCTGTTTCTGTCTGTTTGGTACCTGGAGGGAAAATACTGGGGTGGTAAGTCTCGATAGGCAAAATGGGAGAGATGTCCAGTTATCTCCGGGAGAGATGCCCCACAAGGAAAAATATTTTATTCTGCGTCATATAATTTAATTGTTACTTGCTATGTTAAAGTAACACTCATATCTATTCTCTAACTGACAATGTACTATTGGATAAAATATTTAAGAATCTTATCCCCATATTTCGATCTCCACTTGTGAGCACATCGAGTGAGTGAGTACGTATTGTTGTTATGTAACAGTACATGCATATTTCGCTGAATAGAAACACTGTAGCAAAAAATATAAAATATGGTTTTCAAACACACACACACACACACACATATATATATATATATATATAAACATAACGACCTGGCCTTCCAGGTGGTAACGTCGCGGACTTCGGAACGGCAATGGGGAGGCACGCGGGTTTGAACCCCACACCTGACCATCCTGACTGAGGTTTTACAGGGTTTTACATCAGTTACATGAGGTGAATACCAAGATAGTACCTCCAAACTAGGCATTGACCTATTCCTTTCCTACATCCACTCCCTTTCAATATTGCGGCCTGTCCCAAAACTATTCAAAGGCATGATAGTAACATTTTTGAAAATACAAAACAGAATACATATTGAGTGAAACATTTACGTTGATGTGCCTGACAACATATTGTTCAACCCTGCTTTAAACAATTGGTAATATAAGAGTTACGTTGATACTGATTCCGGTAATGCTAAAACTTTCAATGATTTTTTCTCTCTTAGAAACTGGTTTCTCCAACAAAACTTGTTTTTATGTTGTATTTTTACTTTCGTGGTAATGTTGCATTGATTAAAACCCATGGTTTGTTTTTGTAAACTGAAATTTATTTCTATAGGATAAATTCTTAAAGGTGTTTTACATTTACTATTAAAATTATAATGTTAATAAATTCTCAGAAGAGGGTGGAAAACTTATTGAATACGAAACTAATAGTTTTGCACGTAAAGATAAAAAATAAAATAAAAAAGGCAGTCCTTAGGACCTACATTATCATAGAGAATTTTCGTTATTTATGATTGTTTCACCATTTTTGAATTATTTCGAGGTTAAAGGAGATTAGTATGAGAAATAAATTGAGGAAAAGTATATTTGATATTATTTAAAACATGTTTCTTATGTCAAGGATGAGCCAGAAAAAAATGTCGGACATTTTTGTCTTGTATTTTAGCCATACTTAATAATGTTGTTAAACAAATGCAACCTATCAGATAAAGTGTATTAATTTCATTGAGATGAGGCGTCTCTCTCATGAGGGTGGGGCATCTCTCCCGCATAATCGGGAGAGATGGCCAAACTCAGTAGCTTCGAGTTTTGCAATTCTCAATGATACGCAGCAAATTATTATGAATTATATTACCTTCAGATTATTCTATAATAAACCCTAATTTGAATAGTATATGTTTTTTTTATTCATATGAGTTAATAGTGTACATTGACGTTTAATTGTTAGGTGAGGCATTACTCCCGGAATTACTATATGGAGAAATTACAGAAGGCGCTAGCATTTCAATTTGCAAGCAACACAAGTCCATTTTACTTTATTCTTCTTCTTACGTGTGAAAATGGTAGAAGCGCTTCCCGTGGTAGGAAATGAACGGGTGAAAACGTCCCAATGATTGCTTACTTCGAAAGAAGGAAAAAAGAAGCACGGAAAGCTTTCTTCCCGATCAAGAGGTGCTTGTTGACTAGAATCGGAACAAAATTGAGTAATCAGCAGGAGATGTAATGGCGTGGCGAGGTCACCAGCAGAGAGAGGACTTCTTTAATGTCGTCTCCAATAAGAGACCTGTGGAAGCTTCAGAACACACGCCTTAGTGTGAAGCTCGGTAGTTAATGTTAGTTTCGGGAAGAGAGTCTATCTGTAGAAACCCATCTCACTCAGAAGTTAGGCTAGATTATTAAATGTAAATCATCTTTATTGCATTCATAGCTTGCAGTAAAAGGGTTAATATTATATACTTTGACCACAGAATACAGGGAACTTCCCACTGTAATGCGTTAAAAAAGAAAGTATGGAAATAAATTTTCAAGAGATGCAATGAAAGATCAATAAACATTTGAAATGATATCATTGTTGTTGCAGTGTCAGTGCTTCATGGCGGATCCAGGATTTTCTTAAAGGGGCGCAGGTGGAATGAATCGGGGACATTTTTGATATTATCCTGCTATCATATTTTAAGTATAAATGTATCATATTTTCCCCTCATATTGATATGTTTTGTCATGGAATATGACACCGGTATTCCTAAACAATAATATTTCTAGATAAATTAATTTTGTTTGGTCACAAATGAAGCTTTTTCTTAAATAAATGGTTGAAATCATGCTACAAAAATAAGTATTATCCATTAGGAGGCGCGCACTCCTCGTGCCCCCTCTCTGGTTCCGCCATTGTAGTGCATGCGAGTGCATAGCCTTTAACGTCTTGTTATCAAGGAAACGATCTCCTTCTTTCCTCAATTTAGTGTTTTTTCAATTGAAACATTCCTTTTACGTTACTAAATATGAATAAAAGTTACATTTAACAAACAAATAACTAAAAGTTAAAATAGTCAGAATTTAGTAAAAGTAGGTTCTTACATAGAGTTAGTCTTCCAGAAGTGATTATTCGTATAAGAACTCATGTCCTTCATTCAAACAACTGCCTTTTCAAAATTTTCTTCAGTGTTGTGTGAAAGACAGTGTGGAACATGGAAATGTTTCTCTAGCTATGATTTTTAACATTTCTTCTCTCACACGATATGATCACCGAAAGACTTCATCTCTAAAATTTACGATAAACCAGGCTGTAGAAATTTACACAATATGTTAAGAAAAACTTTCAAAATAGTAAGAGATACATGAACACAAGAAATTTACCAACAAAATTGTCTCTCTGCTGTGTGTTCAATTTAAATTGCAAGTTTGATCAAATTTAACAAAATAATATTTTAAGAAAATATTTTATTTAGACTATTTTAATAAATATTAACTTTGCCCCGTTCCGGTTATATTAGTGCAATGTTTTATTCTTAAATATCCACAAATATGCATTCTGGGAAATAGAAATCCGGTCAAATTGGATATGCTTTTCGTATTTTAACAACGAACGAAAACAGAGAAGTATGAAGAGGGAAGGACAGAAATCGTGAAAAGGTTTTGGAATTTTTAGCTCTAAAACTTTGAGTTTGAAATAACATTATTGGAATTTTTACCACGAAGGAGTTATATCAGTGCAGAGTTTTTATTTATTTAAATGTCACTTTGGAACCAAAAGGTACTATGTTCACTTTTGAGCAAAATAGAGTTAAACAGTGTAGTCAAAGACCTTGTATTAAAGGGTATCAACACCAAAAGTATTATCTCACAAAATGACCTCCAACTGGTTAGAAATGTAATGAATTTATACAGGCTTTGAATGGAACTTCAAACTTTAAAACAGGATTTTCTCGAAAGTAGCTAAAGTGGACATAGTACCTTCTGGTTCTCTTTTTATTTCACTGTTGAAAGAGCTCTGAAAGTTTAAACTCTCTAGATTTGAATTTGTAGGATCAGCATTACAATTTTGTGCAACGATAAAAATACATGAGGGACAAACAGAGGCAGCGTTACCCTCTATCGTTAGAGATCATTGTTTTATACTAACCTTAAGAATTGAAACTTGCGAAGCATTTTGACACATATAGTGAACGATGACTATACAAAAAGGAAGAGATATTAAATTGACGTTCTCAGGAAATAGATGACTTATCGATCCAGAAAAGGATGAAATAGATTGTTCGTATCTCTCAGAAATCGACAGACGCCATCCCAGTAGAACGAATGAACAAAATGAAAAGAAAGAAAGGTAGAAAGAGAGTGAGAGTGAGTGAATGAGTGAGAGAGAGAGAGAGAGAGAGAGAGAAAGGAAAAGTGTAAAAAATCAAAACTAGAAAGTGACGTGGGACAAAAAAAAAGGGTGGGTGGGTAATAAAATGTGTAGCTTGTAGAAAGCGATGTAGAAATAGCGCATGCCAGTGCTTTTGAGCTTTTGAACTAAAGTGTGTGCATGTAACACAAAACTGAAATAAAAAATAAGAAGAACAGAAAAAGAGCGGGTAGTGTACAAAAGGAGAAATGAGAGAGTGAACATGTGTGTGTGTGTGCAATCTATGTGCGTGCATTGAAACAGAAACAGTTTTATGGGTGTGAAAGCCAGTAATAGAGTCCTAAATTTAGTCTTCACACGAAAAATTCTGCTTATGTTTTTTTAAGGATACAGTTGATTTTGTTCGATATATTTACTGAAACGATCATGTAATCAGAAAATAAATTCGTTGTCTCTGAAGACAAATGTTGATATATTTACTCAGTTGTAACATTACCTATTTAACAATAGAATACCTAACAAATTACAAACTTTAAAATCAACGTTGAACGAGCAAAAAAGCCACTAATAAATAACTGTAATTTAATTTACTTCGATGCATATTCAAATATGATAGTAAAAATAATCTGGAGAATGAATGTAAAGAATTTGGCATGGGTGTTACAAAACTTTCTTTTAGTTTAACTTTAAGTTGAGAATTTAATAACTAAATAAAATACATTTATCCGCTAGTAATCTTGCGACACTAATTTTCCAGTTGTTGAGAGAATGCAGTAACGCTAGCTGACGCTAGATGACACTGCGGTTTAGTAACATCGGGTCCTGGTGTGAGTAAAAGGGATTCTTTAATGCGACATATAAAAGTGAACTATTTTTTGTTCTACAAATAATTCCTAAATCTTTCAATGTATCCGGAACACAATTTACACTAATATTTGTCGATACCCTACTACCATGACTATGGAGATCCTCAGCCCCAAAACACCCCATACGTCAGTGTTGCTATATTATTGTAAAATTCAATTTTTGTAAAATCACTTTATGCCATGCAATGTATCTGTACCAAACTTAGGAGGATAACTCCTCGATACCCTATATAAGGAGTGTGTGTGTGGCGGGGACGTTCAGAACCTTAAGTCCCCAATTGTCAATGTTGTTATGTAATTGTAAAATTCCAACTTTCCCTGTCTTCTATTTTCTTCAGCATCTGCGGTAGCTAATTTCTTTGTTTACTTCCATCAAAATCCAAACTTTCTTCTCTTTACTTGTGTTTTTTCCTCTGTAACACTCCTTTGCAAACGGTCTCCTCTCAGGATGTGTCCACTATAACATGTCTTCCTTTTTGCTATGGTTCCTATTAGTCTTCTATCTTCCACAACATTTCTTCATTACTCACAAAATATTATCAGTCGTAGATATGTGTGTAATATGTATGCAAAGTTAGTCGACGGAAAACTCAGAGGTCAGCAATTAGGATCTAAATCTAACTTACGATACCATCGCTGCTTTGTTTTGTGCCTAGGCTTTCTAAACTTCACCGTTCCGCTTCTTCTAACTAGTTACTAAATATTGATTTTCCTTTCAATGTTGACGTTTCTGGTTCTATCTTCAGGAAATAAATACAAATACGTTTTCATTACACGTACCATAGTTGTAAAGGACCCTAACATATTGAATCTAACCCGTATTAGAAGCATCATTATACGTAATAATAATGTATAATATCAGGACATCGCGTGGCTCAGGTGATACCGCGTCTTACTTTGAATCGGGCGGTCCGGGTTTAAATCTCGACCAGGACTCTGGAGAAATTTTGTCAGTACTCCACATGCGCTCTGAAGTGCACTCAGTCTCCTATCAAATTTAGTACCAGAATCTTGGTACGCTACTTCTGGGCACCTTGGGAGGTAAAAGCAATCTAGTGTGAGACTGACCATCAAGCTCACTTCGTGCCATAGGTCGGAAATATGTTGAGCGCTATTCCCCCATGTGAAGTTCACCTCTACCTTTCTCTACTGTTTAATATTAACTCTGAATTCATTTCCTCAATATTTCAAGATATTTATTCCATGCGAAAAAGTTAGTTCTCACATGATCTATACTTACACATGAGGAATGAATCCTTTGCATATAACCTGATTTTATTGGTTGACTAAGAACACTTGTAATAATATCACTACTCTCTTCGTCTGTGAAATCTGCTCCTGCCTTGAATTGACTCATCAAGAGTCTGCTGTTCGATTTTTTTAAAAGTTCAAAAGACACCGATTTACAATAATTTATTTCGTTATAATTTTAACAATTATTTCGTCATAAAAATGAAACAATACAGGTTAAAAGCATTCTTACAAAATAATTTCCCTATTAACCCATTTCAAACAGTATAATTATAATATATTTGAACTGAATAATCATTGTAAATAACTATGTGATGTTAAGTATTATAAGTATTATTAGATATTATTTAAATCTCCACGTTCACATCAGAATGAGTGTAGAAATTATTAAGAACTTTGTATTCTTCACTAACCAATGACAATTGGATAAATAAATTTCGATTGCAATTTCAAATATTATTTAATTTTATTATGTTATTCTTTTAATGTTTATTGTGATGATATTTTGCCATAGTGTGTTATGACTCTATTTGCTTTATCTCAAACGTGAGTGAAATAAATAAAATTTAAATCGATTATATTCCAAGTTTATCATTCTGTTGTGTTCTAGTTGTATCTCAATTATATATATAAAAAAAATCAATTTCAAAGAATATACTAATGCAATGACTATATTCTGAAGTTGAGACACTGAAAGTAACTCAAGGGAAAGACGAGAAAGTTATAGAAAAGTTTAAATGAGAAGAAACTCGAAAGAAAATTTATCCGTAAAGGATCTCAATTGAGAGGTAGTTTTGTGGCCAAAGAAAGGAAGCGAAACGTCAGGTCCTAATGCAATAGAGACACCGAAAGCATCGAAAATGCATCCTGTTTCGAAGTCTCTTAGGCGCTGATTCCTTTCCTGAAATCTCCCTTCCTTAACCTGTCTTTTCCTCTCTCTTTCCGCCACCCTATTCTATATAACCCCTTTCCATCTTCGTTTTCTTTTCCACCCATCCTCTTCTTCTTTGCTTCTTCAGGTGGAACTTATCCTAGTTTTTGGTATCAAAAGTTTGGGAAACACATTTGTGTAAACTTTCTAAGTTTTTTAATCTGGTTTTGAAATCAGCCATCCAATTTCGTTTCCAATTGTTCTCTGCATCATTATAGCTGGTTCAATAGAAATAGAATTTTGTACAATATTTTGACAAGCCAGTATCTTGAAATTGTCTATCAATTTTAAATTATCCTGACAAAAGGATATAAAGTACATCATTAGTGAGTACCTGATAAATGCAGAAGTTTCACTTAAGTTTAGTGGTTCTTGCAAAGATAAAAATGTAACAATCGTAAATAAGAAATTACCGTACATGAAATTAAACATATCAAACCTACCCTTCATATTGACATTAAACGTAGATTCATTTAGAAGAAGCCACAAAAACGGTAAGAAAGTTATCACACACAAGACCGTACAGACGAATTCCTTAGTCAAAATGTGAATATTGTACCGCTACAATATGAATTGATATACTGCAAAATTATAATGAATGAGTGGCAATTCGGTAGGAAATTATTGTTAATTTACAATGATACTTTCTAGAGAACAATCACTGTTATAAGACAATAGTTTGTATTAGAGTCCAAGTTTTATCAACGATAAAGTTCTCTGGTTTTCACAATGGCATACAAGGGCGTTTAAAAAGTTTCCGGAATAGCTGTGTTTACAAAAAGTGTAGTAGTCACCTAACTTTGAACACCATCACCTTCAAAATAGCCACCTTGCGCAACAATGCACAGATTCCAGCATTCATAACACTGATGTAATGCGGTCTTGAAATCGTATTGTGTCAGAGAGTCCATAACCTTTTTGCGATTCGCGCTGGATCTCAGCAACGGTGTGTAAAAGTTCTTCGCGAAATGGAAGAAGTTCACTCGAGCCAAATCTCACGACTAGGGCGGGATCGTCATGGTGCGGATGTTATGGTTGGATAGGAACTCATGAAAGAAGAGTGCTCGGTGACATGGTGCCTTATAGTTTTGAAGAATCCAATTCTTCTCGGGCCACAGATCCGGTAGCCTTCGCTGAATGTTCTTTCTCAAACGCCTCAGAACGTCTCCCTAAAACTCTGTTGGCGGTCTGGCCCTGGGGGACAAAGTTGCTATGAACAATGCCAAGGATGTCGAAAAACACGATAAAGCTAGTCTTCATTGATCTGCGGCTCATTTTAGTGTTCCTCAATTATTGAGATTCCATTACGAAGACTACCGCTTTGTCTCGTACCCGTAGTCTCTGCGGCCGATTTGCCCAGTTTAACGGAAAATTTCACGTTGGCTTGTTCCACTTTAGTGTCCATGATGTAATAGCAGACTACCACACAAACGTAATCACAAAATAATAATTCGCAATGTCAACACAGAAATGTCACTTGGCATACGGCCTTATCGAGATAGCAGCTAACTCTTTCTGCAAGCGCAACCCTATGTTCCCATCTCTTAGCACACTACAGAGCTAGTCCAACAACGTTTTGATACAGACCTGTAACATTACAATGAATATCCCTGGTCAGAAACTGCAAATCTTTACCTTAATTAATCGTAAATTACCGGGAAATTTAAATCAATCAAGGAGCTCCTGAAGTTAAGTTAACTTTTCAGTATTGAAAGTTTGTTTTTAAATACTGCTCCTAGACGTTTTTAGTAGCCTCAGTTCGATCTCTGTGGCGGTTGGCGCGCTATTTAAAAGCTCAATCTCTTTCCTCAACCACATGCAGTATTAATGATAGGAAACTGTTCCATGACATTCAGACAACATTAATATTCCCGCAAACACAGTTCAGTATCAATCGATCTTAAATCTATAACGAACTTCTTCTTCTTCTTACAATCAACCATTTTATAAATTTATTTACTAACGTATTTATTTGTTTAAATAATTTAATTATCAGAGCGGTGTAGAACCTGTAGTGTATAATCTAACCTTCATTTTTCCCTTAACAAATACTATGATAGTATAAATCACCCAGAAAATTGCTTCCGTATGTATTCTGGTACCACTCATCTTATTTAGACGGAGGGGGAAGTGCGTATAGATAATTTTAATTGCTATTGTTTTAACTGTTTAAAGCATACAGTGGCTAATTTAGTATACAGTTAGACCTCATTACAACCGGACTGAATCATAAAGGCCAAACTTAGATTCAAGTCACCTTCGTACAAAAGTATTTTCTATAACCGATTACAGTGATAAATTGTATCGTTTTCGATGGATTTTCTCTGCTTTACACTGTAAGGATTGTTCTTTACAGTTTGTTTTAATATTCAAAATTTTGTTGTTCGTTTTTCCCTGCAAAAACAATTTAGGTTCAATTTTCAATTTAATTTTTCTGAGTTAACCTGTTTGAAACTGCTAGATATACGAGTATATGTCTGCTAGATGTATGAGTTTATATCTGCTAGATATACGATTTTATGTCTGCTAGATGTATGAGTTTATGTCTGCTAGATATATGAGGTTTGAAATCTAAATTTGCTTGGTGGTTTCATTGCAGACTTCTGACTTGGTTTCAAGAAAGACCTGCTCCAGTATACTAAACTGTGTAATTGAGGTAAAAGGATCGTCTGGGAATTGATTACGATTGAATAACCATGCACTTACGTCTAAAATTTAAAAACAAAAATGACAAGAGATGCTGGTATTTTATATTGTTAAGTTACACGTTTAGTACTCTTGCATGTCTTACACATGTGTGATAATTATACTGAAGCAAACTTCTGTGTGCGAGAGAGAGAGATAAAGACTAACAACAGAAGACGAGTTCTTACCTCACGAAACAGAAAGGTTGTGTTCCACAGGTCATGTGTGGAGTGGGAAAGGAAAGGCGAGTCTTCTAATGTAAAGACGTAGCTTCAATCACTAATGTTATTTCCACATTAGTGCGTGTGCAACTCAATTGAAGACGTTTACAAGTATGTTTCTTGTTCTAATTGAAACAGATCTGGACTTAATAATACTAGAAAGACAAAGTTGTGTTAAGAGTTTGTCCTGTTATAAAATAAGGTTCTAGTATATTTTCTAGTTGGGGGTTTCCAGCAAAATAGGAAAAAGGTGTTTCACATCCAGATAGTCATTGTTTCGTATTTTGCTATAATAAAATTTGAATTTTATTTATGACCTTTAGGCATCTAAGGCTCAGGCCACGACAGGGGAGGGGAAAGGATGAGGAAAGATGTCTGCCAGGACCTAAGTTGAAGGTATCATCTCGGCATTTGCCTGATGTGACTGGGGAAAACCCCTAAAAAACCTCAGTCAGGATAGTTGGCCTCTGCGATTGAAATCTCGCGATCTCCCGAATGCTAAGCCAACGTTCTTCCACCGAGTCACAGCCTCTTTGTTGTTATAATATAAGTTTGGTGAAAGAATTCTTCTCTTAATATTCAAACTAGATTTGAAGTACAAGTCAGTACTAGCATTCCTAGAATACAACTTTGTGTTAGCTCCTTTCTTCTCATAAGCTCAAACTTGGCTATTTATTCTAGAAAGAAATAAGTAATACACCTCAAAACAATGATAGTTAACTTTTACTAATGATAAATGATTGCAGAATTTAAGCTTCAGGAATTTTGCATGTTCTCAAGCGACCTCTGTCTCAACTAAGAATTGCTTTGGTGAGGGTGGGTGGGGGCATTGTGTTCAATTTGGCAAGATTCTCCGCCCTCAAATTATCCTTCTTGCTTGCAATTGATAATCTATTACAACAAGAGCTAGATTACACATGTAAAGATGAACTTCGGGGTGTTTTGAAGTATGAAAATTTTGGCCAAACAAATGTTTTTGTTTCATGTTCTTGGCTAGTTGGTTATGTCAAACCAATTTACAGATAAATTGTAACCTCCAACACTAGGACCAGAAATCCACATGGTTCCATAATGAATAAACTTAACATTCTCAAATCAGACTTCCCAGATCTCAGCCCATCTGTTTTCACGTTTTCACTTTCTTGTTAGTAAACAGTTGCTGGCATCCTTAAAAATCGCCATTCTTTTCACCGCGCTGAGGTTTCCAAACGGATATGCTAGTACCTTTTACCTCATGTCGAACCATTGTTGATATTCACCAACATTGTATGAACCTGCTAAACTAAATTGGTTGCAGAATGTCCACAAAATTAAATAAACCACAGTAAAATAAAACGCATGAATAATCGACGAGTACATTTTTTCTTCAAGCATTTTAGAACGTAAAGGTATTTTCATGTATTTTACCTACAATCCTTTCTAGGTGAAAGCATGATTGCTAACAATCCCTCGCTATAACAATAACCAATATGACCACATAATTTTCTGGTTCCCTAGAATATCGCTATTTTGAGGGTTTCGACTGTTCTAGTATGTTTCACGTGTTAGTAAAAAGTACGAAGTGATGCGCCAAGGACTACTTTATACAGAAGAGAAATTGCGTTGAATCTTTTCTTGTATTGTGGCAAGTCATGAAACCCTAAAATTCTCCAGAGACTTCTTTCAAGATCATGAAGAATGACCCTAAGGGAACTATATACACAACTCAAATATCCCGCTGGGACCTTAAACTGTGTTATTCGTACTCACACATGAAAAACAGAACAATTGAGGTGGTGTAATTCGAAGTTAAACAGTAGAGAATGAGAGAATGGTGCTGTTAAACAATTAGAGGAACACTAAGAATGGTGTGAGTTGTATAGTACATACCAGGTACTGCCATTTGAAATTAATTTGTTAGCTATATTTTCAATTGGAGCCAAACCTTTTTGGATAAAATATATGTTACACATGTTTTCTTTTTTTTTCCTGTTCAAACTGTTTATAAATTTACACACATTCTTCTCTATTGGTCATAAGCTGGAGACAGATTTTCGTTATAAATTTTCACGTGTAGAATTATAATAAAATGTCGATAATGGAAATGATTCTAGAAAATAGAGATCAACAAAAATTTGTCCATCCTTTTATCCACTGTAGAAACTAGTTGTAAGAAGCGTATTAGTTATTTCAAGAATTTACTGACGTTATAGAAATTCTAAATGTGTATTTTGTGAACTTTGAACGAATTAATTAAATAAAATGAAAGGAAAGCTCCAAAATTTTGTTAAATATCACTTCTATCATATGCATTTTTCCGTGCATCTATTACAGAAATTTTGGTTATATATTTATACCAAAATTAGCAAATTATGGTTAGTAATATGGCTCAATATAAAATAGAGATGGAGAGAGAGAGAGAGAGAGAGAGAGAGAGAGAGAGAGAAGGAGAAATACAAAATCTGCTTTCTGATAAAACATGAAAAGTTTTCATCTTAACAGGAGTTAAAATCGTTAGATGTTACTGTTATTTTGACGTATTTATTTCAAGAAGGATGGCGATAAAGTAAGTTATTATTGTTTTAGGGAATCACATAAGAGAAAACACCAATTTCGTTGAGAAAACATCAGAAGAAACCTAACAAGAAGATCTGATCGTTTACTTTGAAATCACGAACCCATGATAAAGGTGTTCGGAAATCTGGAACATATTGGAATTCAAATCTGGATTTCGAAATCAGAATAAATTCCGGTAAGTCAGTATTTTATTTTTAAGATCAAAATTTGGGAAAGTCAGAATTGCTGAACATAAAAGAAAATGAAATCCAATCGATTGATGAAAGGAAACTGGACAATTTCATATGTTCAATGATTGACTACAACTTCCTTCTACAGCTACCACTTCCTTCCTTAAGCATAATCAAAATTATGCCATATGGGGATTTCAGAATGGCGGAAATCCGAAAAATTCTAAAATCTTATGAATCTCAAATTCCGGAATTTACTTTGCCTAACACAGCTATCACATTCTGACGAGATTAATATGTCCGCCCCTCTTCATAGTATTAATATGACGAGATGTATTTTAGATAAAAATTCCATTACCAAACAATTCGATCAGAGCACTCTAATAACAGGAAGGAATATAAGAGAACAACAGTTCAACATGAACTCACGTTTTGACATCGAAACAAATCCTATCATCTCTTGCCACCTGTGTGATAAGCAATATGTGAAACACCTTATATTAAGGAAGCCACAGCGAATCAATTGATAAGAAACTCAATACGTATATCAACATTACAACACGTTCACAGAGCATAATTACATTCAAAAGTTGACATCTGCATCTAAGTCGTGAACGGAACTAATGTCAACATCACACTTCAAAGCCGATCGGGTAGCCGTGCGGTCTAAGGCGTTAGGCCCACGACTCGAAGGTCCCGGGTTCGAGTCCCGGCAGGGGCATCGGTCTTTTAACTAGAACGTGACGGATAATCGTGACGGGCTGAAGTCAACACTTAGTAGACTGGCCCATAGGAAATAAAGTTTACAAAAAGTTTTTTTATCGCACTCCAATTCGACTTCATAGCCGAAATGCGATATGCAATATCAATTATTCATTATTATTACACCGGACGTTCGTACTCAGAATCCTGTATCCAGATTCAGAACATGACCATCCCTGAGAGCCTGTCCTCTCCTAAAGTTCCATCACCAAATTGCGTTATTCTTCCTGCCAATGATCTGACCAGTAATTTCAATAAATAGCCATTACATCTATTATTACCGCTGGACTTAGAGTGAAACTGACCTTGTGCATAATTAGTGAACACTTTTGAATTTCTGTTTGCTCAACTCACCTTGAGCCCAGATGCCATTTTTATTCTGACCATCTTTGCATCGCAGGTGAGTTGGTTCTATTTGTGATTGATTTTGGTTCGGTTTATCAGTGTTATGGGAATTCTGTTCGTTCGGAGTCAACACATATTTAGGAATTATTATGTTAGATTTTTGTAAATATTAGGCTCTCAACTAGTAAAGGCGAGGCTTAAAACTTACAGCATCACTCTAAAAGCATTCTGAATGATATCCTTTACCCCG
The DNA here is from genome assembly GCA_022664845.1 of Lepisma saccharinum. Lineage (NCBI taxonomy): Eukaryota > Metazoa > Arthropoda > Insecta > Zygentoma > Lepismatidae > Lepisma > Lepisma saccharinum. The sequence continues at coordinate 56,563 of JAGDQP010005943.1, read as the reverse complement.
GATTTCATCTTCTTACATGCTAGTTTGTAAGTGAGTAGTATTAGTAAAATTTACACGTTACCTCACAGCTTTAGAGTAACTCCTAAGCTTCAGTACCCGCTCCCGCCAGGCTTTAAAGATTGCATTTAGTGGTAGCCTATCACATTTATTACAAGAGTATTTAAAGGGACTTGCCAAATACAAATTCTGTTCCGAAACGGATTGAAATTTAAATTTTAAGTATTTTTTTTTGTTCATCGAATATCTAAATGTAATATAAATACTGGGTCGTAGAAGGTTATAAGTAACTAACTCTATAGCTTGCAGGATTCGCAAGTTTATCGCCGCAGTGACAAACGTTCGCGATTGGATTCTATCCTGGGCAAGATCAAGAAAGCTTTCATCTTCAACAACTACCTCTCGAACCGGAGGTCATAACCCGCACATTTTTTTTTAAAAAGGCAATTAACTTCATACATATGGGGAACCCACACAGGGACTATGCTCCTAGTAGGAAATGGTTCATTCCAAGTATCTGATGGCAGAATGGTGAACTAATTACAATTCGGATGGTAGTTGTTTTAACATACTTGTGAGTTATCACCGTTTCCCAAGTCTTCGTGTACGAAACGAATAAGAAGTGAATGAAACTAAGTAATCGATGTAACTAAAAACAACTCGAAACAAACTGCTACTAGAATTCGATACTTAGTTTCATCATTTCGTGAAAAGCCATTTTGTAATCAATCCTATCAAGGGTTAAACAAGTATATATAAAGAAGGAAAACTACATAACGTTTCATCGGATAAAAGAAAACAAAGATGAGGAAGAAGAAAAATAAAGAAGAGAGTGCTTTGTTACAATGTCTGAAGCTCTTGATCTTGAAACGCTTTATGGAAAGCGTTTCTGGGTGAGGGAGAAGAAGGAAGAAAATAAAACGACGGGGGACAAAAGAAACTTCACTTTTGACGTATACGGGTGATCGATCCTTGCTCTCTTCAGCTGCCTGCATATCGGAATCGCTAGCGTTATCAAATTGATTCTGTCTTCCTCAATCTCTCTTTCTTTCTTTCTTTCTTTCTTTCTCTCTTGCGTTTCTCTAAGAGCATCAGACTTCACTTCTCACGTACGCGGTTCAAGAAATGGGAAAGGTCAACAGACAATTTTGAAGATAAAAAAAAAATCTCGCAAGATATCAATAAAACTTGTTCAGTGCAATTTGTAGACCTACCTCTTATTAACATGCTTTCCTATTCCTCTGTCTTGTTCTGGGTATGTGTGTACGTATTTGATTTAGATAGAAATAGATAGATAGGTAGAGAGAGATAGAGAGAGAGAGAAAGAAAGAAAGAAAGAGAGAGAGAAAAAAAGAAAGAAAGAGAGAGAGGGAGAGAGAGAGAGAGAGAGAGAGAGAGAATAGTTTACTGAAATTTTTTCAAGTTACAAGATTTCTTTTGTTCAAAAGCGATTCTAAATCATGAGATTGTATCGCTATTGTTTTTAATGAATATGGTATTGCTCTTAGTGATGAAAATTTGCTTGATCTTGGTCAGGATAGAATCCTATGAAGGATGGTTTTTACTGCGGCGATGAAGTTACGAGTCCCGTAAGCCATATATAGTAAGTAAGTATTGTATTGCTCAATAAAAGTTCGGGACTAAATGCCCTTTTAAGGGTTTGAAGTAAAGATACAGAAATCACTTTTATTTCCTTTCAATTGTCATTTATATTCCTAAACTAACATACTGTTGACTGTATACATTATCAGTGAAGTTCTTCTAATGTTTAAAACGGTTATTTATCAACAAAACTAAATTCGTCACCTGTCATCGGTCATCGCCTTGGTCCTCTGTTCACAGGCCACTTTAAAATATCATTAAAAAATTACTCATCGGACATATACCGCTTTAGTTTTCCAAATCCTTAGTTTTATTGTGCTTGATGGAAACTTTTCGTGATGGATAAGCAATTGTCCTTATGAATGAGTACTTGACTAATGCCCTTTTTTTAAAAAAAAATATATTAAGCTGTTAATTCACTACAAAACTTAGAGCAACTGATTTAATCATTTCATTTCATTTGTATGCTTAGATGTATAAAAAAAATTAAAGTAGGAACACGGGGTGAGAGGAAATCATTTTGTTGTTAATTAAAAATTCACTTTGTGTAGTCGGTACGGGATTGGCTGGCAAGGGACCAATGAGGAACCATATGGCTGTCTCACTAGAAAATTTGTGTTGTTTATGTGATTTAGTGGATCTGATGAAGCCAAGTTGCTAGTTAGTTGGAGAAACCGTTACAAGTTTTTAGTTTATAAATAAAACGTATTTGCTTTGCTCAGCTATTATTTTATTTTATCTTGAAATACTTGGAGCTATATCTGTACTTTCTGAAACACTGCAAATCTAAAAAAAAAAATATCTAGTAATGTCCTTTTAAAAATATATGAATCGTTTATCGTCTCTTTGGAAATAATAAGAAAAACCACTGGCTTAGAAACGAGAACCAAAATCAGAGTTATTTTTGAACAAAACCATGGTAAATATTGTACCATTTAATTAACTTGAATATTTATCTGCAAGTTTTATTTAAGTGATTTCTAAATATTTCAAATATAGTACTATTTTATTTAAAAGAAGCAATCCATGTTGAATGCTCTTATCTCTTTGAAAGCATTCAATTCTAATTTATATATTTTCTCAAATTAAAGATTTGTGATAGAAAGTACATTTAAATAAATTTCCGTGCATTTTTTTAAATAATGCATGGGTAGTTGTTACGGTAGAAATTTTTTGAATGTTTCCAGTTTCAGAATGTTCAAAGACGGATTAATTCAACGTACAGTTCCTAGTTGGATTACTGAAACAATTGTGGATATGTTTATGCTTGAATTAAAATTAAAGATTGCTTTTAGTTAAGAAGGAAACTGTAATCATTATATTGCGATCAAACTGACTCTTCCATTATATACTAACTCTGGATTTTTGCCGTAAAAAAAAGTTTAAGCATTGCAGTTGTGTCTTTTCATTATCTAATATTGTATACAAGATCTTAATGAAATCCTCCTTTTAATACAATAGATAGCATATATAAGTACTGAGGAATCAATATTAAATTGTATAAATTATGATAATACCGCAGAACAATTATTTCCAACTTGGCACCAGGTGACGTCATAGTTTGCTTCTTTGTTTATCAGTAGGAAAACGCAAGCACTGGTAGCAGAACTATCGTGATGTTAGTTCCCTGATTTCCCTAATGTAGAACAAAGAGGCTGTTGTAGCATGCACTGCAGGGCATCTTTATGTAGTGCTTCATCTGTTTTAAATTTATTCCACCCCCCCTCACCAGATGCTCTTTAATGGGTCCAAAAAATGATAACAACTGGCGCTAAGTTTGGATTATATGAGGCGTGGGGCAACGCCTCCTAGTGCAAGTTGGCCAGCGTTGTAGCTAGCAGTCAAATGAGCAGAATGCGGAAGGGAATTGTCATAAAACACAAATTAATTCTCGACAACATCCCACGCCCTTTCTTTCGAATGCCGTTGTGTACGGCACCTTCGAGCAACGTGGAATTGTCATTGGTGTCTCAAAAGACAGTTCGATAAACTTTTCCGGCCGACAACTAAGTTTCGTCCTTCTCTAAACTGTTCGCACAATTCTTACACGTGTGCCTTACACAAAGCTTGTTCCCCATCCCAAGCTGTCAATCGTCGCAAGAGTAAGCTAGCTTTACCTTTTCCTTCACTAAAAAAAAAATGAAAATACCCTGTGCTTCACAACAAAAGACACAATTTCAGTAATCTTTTATTACATTGTTGCAGATGCACCATATGCACCATGACGGACTCCCGTTACCTAGGAAGGTGCATCGTACATTCGCTGGCAGTTTCGTGGTGCTACAGATTCTTCTTACTGTTTTACGGAAAATGTTTAGGTCAAAGTTGAACGAACCAACTGAAACTAACTCATGGTCCTATATTTAGTTCCTAGGAAAGTTAACAGCGATATTCATTAAAGATTTTCTGTGCCAAGTGACGCACTTGGATCGTTTATCCTCTCTTAAGTCATGACCAAAATATCTTCCATTATTTTTTGATAATTTTTAAACATAAATCATTATAATGTGATCTTTGAAACGCCTATCTTCTTTTCTGGCGAAAAAGATTATATGTTCAGTGAAGAAGACTTTATTCTTTCTTTCGCTAGTCTATAGAGAAGTGACTCCCAGATCCCAAGATGATTCTCTCGTAAAACTTCGCTGATTGGTCCCCTGACGAGTATTTCACCAAAAAGTTTTTTTCTTCCAATGAGAATATCTAGCTTCTTTTTCTCTTCCCTTGGAGGTTCGTTTTCTAAGGATCCTCTTTCTTTACCTTCGTCGAACCTCTAAAACATGTGCTACAATAACCTCCAAGTAAAAGAAGCTATTCCCCTTTTCATAGTGCTGAAGAACGTGGATATAAAAGACGGAGAAAAATCTTTCTTTTTACTCATTCAATGAAGCTGCTTTTAGCTGATTGGTCTGACAAAATGAGAAAGGAGATTGAAGAATAAAAAAAGAGTGTGGATTACATACGTAGAGAAGGAAGAATTGTAAGACTGGATAGAAGAAATAATTTTGTCCTCGTCATTCGAAGGAAAAAAGGAAGAGCTCTATTTCAAACGAGAACAGTTAACTAACAGATCCTTTTGTCAGTAAATCTGTGAATCTAGGTTGTTCTCCTGTAATCTATTTGTAAAGGAGTTTACAAATAATTTAGTTTTCTTTTGTTATTTAAAAGTATTTCTGGTGCATGAGTGGCTTAGCTCACCGCCCTATAATCAAAGGGTCTCGGGGACAATTTTGTTCTTAATACACTCACTATCTCTAGGGTCTAGACGATGAGAAACAATTAGTTTCTCCTCCCCCAGAGTCGTTCTGGTCTTAAACCTGCATCCGGAGTTAATAGCAATCATCAGCATCTTTATTTAAAACCAATGTCGGAGACGTAGTACTTTGTGTTTATGTCATATTTCTCTACAAACAGAAACTTGCATACGAGCAATATTTTTCTGACTTACCAATATTACTATGGGGCGTAGTACCACAGAGAGTCTGTGGTAGTAACTACAAACCAATATTACTATGGGGCGTAGTACCACAGAGAGTCTGTGGTAGTAACTACAAGTAAACGAAATTCAAACGGGGAGCGTGAGCAAGTTCTAGTTACGGAAAAGGCCTCTAGGTAACGTGAATGTGCAATTGTTCGCACCAGTATAACAAGCAGCCTCATTATATTTGGTCTGGATCGTTCTGTAAAGGGTTTTTCTTCTTCTTCTTGTAAGTGCATACAACCAATTATATTCATTTGTTGTAGACACTGTACAACAACGATACGGTCCACATAGGATGATGTCATTTAACAGAATAGTTCGAAAATTATAAGCTGATGTCAGCTTATGACATTAAGATTACTAGAATATGCACATGCTTCACTTTCAAATTCCGGTTATTTTCGGACCAATGTTGTCTAGTGGGAACCCATTACAAATGCCACAAGTATTTCTAAAAAAGATTTTTTCAAGGAAGACAACTTCAAAAAATATTTTTGTTTATTTTTAAAATATCGGTCTTTGAAACAAGTTATCTTTCTACAGTTTCTTATAAAACTCAATATTCTTCTTTCATTTAAAGACATAAATTTTTCTCGATATTAATCAACTCAAAGCTATGAATTGTTCTTTCACAGTTTGGATATTCAGACCAAGAACAAAGAATCTTTATCAACTTGCATTATTAAAGCACATACACTTAATGGAGTGGTTCAGCTTCTATCAATTATTTCCTGATTTGATCCCTTCTAGGGTACATTCAACGTAGTGGTTTGGAATTTACATAAAATCCAAGTTCCTTCAATATATGGTATTAACATACTCTGTTAGCGATGAAAAGTAGTTACACACCTCCTTTCCTGGTTCACCTTGTTGAGGTAACTTTGGATAACAAAATATTTCGGTGAAGCATAATTCTCTCCCATCTATATTTTTGTGTGGTAAGTGATTGGTGATTGGCTGGTTGCATGTTGAGGCCGAGAACATGTAGCGATTTTTATACGTCATATGCATTGCGTAAAATGAGAAAAGCTATCTAACCTGACATTAACTAACTCTTCATTGCTTGCTCGACATTGTGTCCGTGAGTTTAGTAGCAAAATACGTGTCATTTCGTAAAAGAAAGTGATCTAATTTTCACTTAGATTGGTTTTTATGACGTTGTCCCTGTTCTCTTTTGATTGGCTATAGTTTTATGGACGTAAACACAAATGATCATTTAGGAATTCCAAAACACGCACAATATAATAAGGTAATTGGAGCAAAAATATGCTTCCGGGAAAGACAGTACAATTATCTTTATCGTAATTGGTACGCTGTAGAAAGTAATAAATATATTAACTCTTGTTTTGCGAAATGTTTTTATTTATGTCTTTACGTAACGGAAGTAATGTGTGCATAGAGTGTTGGAAGTTTATCGACGTGAGAGTAGAACATTTTACACAGTTTTACATTTTCTAGGTTAATTGCAAAACACTTGTTTGTACATATTTTGTAAAAAAATCCTATTAAACTCAGCAGTCTGATTTTTGCGTCAAAGATCTTCAATTTAAGAAGGAAAGTTCAAATTCTCTTTGTCTTTAGGATCTCACAGTATCTGGTATTACAGGGATAATTAAGTTCTCTGCACGCTGCTGCCGTTTTTAAACCTTTTTCCTAACTTACTAAAATCACTTAGGTCTTGGTCTTACTCTAGTTACTACGGGCACGGAAATAGTTACCAAGGGCCTTGGCTGCTTGAGTTTTTCGGTACTAAGAAAAAGCAACGTCATTACTTGAAGACTTCATGTATTACTTACTGGTTGTACAGGTACGTGCTTGGTGTAAATGTGTCTCTTTACCCTTTTTTCTTACTTCTGAGAAATGGATAGTATGTTGACTGATGGAATGTTTATGATCAAAGAGTTTTATCTGGATTTTTTATTTTCCGCTTTCTTATTCCTCTCTTCTATGTGAACAAGGGAACTTTTTCTTTACCTTTTCTCTAATGGTGTCAAGTGAAACAAACACAGCAAAATTTTTGTAATAGTGGTGTTGACAGAAGGCTGCATGACAAGGTTACTAGCGTTTTCCTTTGTCTCTGCCATTACCCTCTTCTCCCGAAAGCAAAACAGTGTTGGAAAAAAATCACAGGAAACATTCAGTAACTTTCTTTTTACATCTTGGTGAATTATTTGGATTCAAATCAAACTTGTAAAATGTATTACGTATAAAGTAACAAGGTTTGAAATTATACAAGATGCGTTTACAAATAGTGTCATAATAAGGTCAATAGGGTCCTGAAAATGTGCGAAAACAATTCTCAAGAAAATTCGAAGAAAATAAAGCATTTAGCATGACTTGGGATAAATCGTTCCTGGGCTTGCTAACATTTTTTTGCTTCAACGGACCGACCTACGAATATATCTATTAAAATTTTCACTTTATATGGAAGAAGTTAGATGAAAAAGTGACTGCACAGGAAATTTTAAGGCATATTTTGCACAAAATATAGAAAAGATACAGAAGTGATCAAAAGTAAAATCATTTAAAATATATAAAAGTGCATAATATTTTATTAGTGTGACGTTTTGAAACATTTTAGAATATTATTTCATAGCGTAAACTAATACTAATCAAAAACCATTAATTTCTTTTAAATGAATGAATTTGCTTCTTTGCTGTCATAAATTTATGAAACGTTCCAACATTTCCTGCAAAAGAAAATGCTTTAAGATGTTGAACTATTCTTTGTCCTAATATTATTTTTTTAGTGAGAAATCTTCTGGGGATTTATGTGAGACGTTTTATTTCAGCTGTCCATGGCTTGAAAAGAATCACTAATTTATCTTTTCCGTTAGATTTATTGTATTCTCTGTCTCTTGAGATATATTATAAAAGAAGAAAATAGATCCGTATCAAGAAAATACTACTTTTCTTTGACAATGAAACAGAAAACAAAAAAAAAACAGGGAAAATCACGTAATAAATTTGTCAGTTTTCTCTCCTCTTCCGTTCTAGCATCAAAGTTTATCAGTAATTTTTACCAAGATTTATTGATGCAAGAAAGGGTTGATGAATACAGTTAAAACAAGTAATGTTTCATTTATCCTAGTATGATGTTCTGTAATACAGTTGTCAACGTTCGTTCTCCTCTTCTGTTAGTACTGGTTTGCGAATTTTTATTATTTCATCTTGCTTCCATTTATCTAAAGGAAGTGGAGGATCTGACACAATACCCAACGTATACAATTTGCCATTGCTCAAATGAGGTTTATGCGCGAACAAGCATCTAACTGACAAATTGTTGAAAATGAAGTGATTTACAAAACAAAGGTCTCTAATGTGTCCTTGATATGTATCTGTACTTAGTTTGAGCTTATTGCAGCAAATAGCCTGATATTCAGAAATTCCTCGAGCGAAATTCACTAGAAAAACCGTGGAACAAAAGTTTAAGTAACATCCTCTTCTCGCAAGCTTAAACAGTAAGTATGGGCAAAAATAGCAAAGCAGCTATTTTTTTACTGCTACTTTGGAGAAAATTGATTTCACTGCTACGAGTGATGAAAAGTAGCAAACCCCTACTGCTAGTCCCACTGTTATTTTTCTCCAAACTTCGGGGAGAGTATGAAAAGCACAGCACTACAGCACACCGATGAAAAGAAGCAGATACAACCTGTTACTTCATTTTCTATTTCTAGGAGTCATTCTGGGAGGAAATATCGGCCACATAACACAACATGATTCACTCATGACCGAGTGATGAAACAGTTCTCCATAAAGAACATTGAGAAGCTGACGTTAAAAAGTGGCTGCTTGGCGATGTGGTTACTGCATCGGACCAATAATTTGGTAAACCGAATTCGATTTTCGGCGAGGTGATGTATTTTTTTAAAAAAATAAACAACGTTCTCTTTTTTAACTCATATACGAATTTTAAAATTATATAAAGTTAAATTAGGTTAGGTTAAGTGAATTCAGGTTCGGTGTTTTTCTTATTGACAACGCGATTCACTCTAATTCACGACAACATTAACAGTTGCTCTGGTGTTGAATTCTGACAAGGGACAATTCTATTTTTGAAAATTAGATTTCGGAAAATGCTTATTATCACCGGATTCAGTACCCAAAGAAACCGAGAAAAACGAGTTTCTAGCTGCAGATCGTAAACAGGGCAGGAGATAAAGGGGTCCAAAGTTCGAATACAGGACGCAGAAAGTGCCTATAAACACCATGTAATTTTGAAACGCGTGGAGGAATTGAAATCAAATGTGAGGTATTAGTAACGTGTGTGAAACTCTACTGAATAGGCGTAGTGCGCATCACATCGGCCATCTTAAAAGTCGCCATATTGGATTTATCGAAAAGAAATAAACGGGAAAGAAGGCATGTGGCATATCATTTGAGGCTAGCTCTTTCCAAGAAATTCAAATATGAGATTACTTGTTACCAACCTTTATTGCGTGAGAGAGTATGGACCCTGGAAGTTGTGAAAAGGCGTATTAATGATTTTGGCTTTTGTCATTTCAGTGTATGTAACGTGAGCCAAGAACATAAGCAAAGTAGTGTTGTGGGCACAGCGTTCGAATTATTGCATTTGATAAGAAACTTTTATGTTGTTAAGGCAGTCGTGAAAGGTGCATAGGAACAACCGATATAAAACCTGAAGGTGTCCAACGTTCTCAAGTAATTAGTGATAATCGTGCATTTACAACATATCTGATGTGCGCTTCATTGCATCTGTTGTATACCTTAAGAATGATTGTGTGGTTGAGACAAACATGGGAACAACAGTGAGTACATTTGAAGAAAGATAAAGATAAACAATCAGAAACCAAAACCGTTAATTTCGCCTTTTCACAACTTCCAGGGTACATACTTTCTCACGCAGTAAAGGTTCCCGTTTATTTCTTTTCGATAAATCCAATATGGCGACTTTTAAGATGGCCGACATGATACGCACTACACCTATTCAGTAGAGTTTCACACACGTTACTCATACCTCACATTTGATCTCAATTCCTCCACGCGTTTCAAAATTTCATGGTGTTTATAGGCACTTTCTGCGTTCTGTATTCGAACTTCGGACCCCTTTATCTCCGGCCCTGTTTACGATCTGCAGCTACAAACTTGTTTTTCTCTGTTTCTTTGGGTACGAAATCCGGTGATAGCAAGCATTTTCCGAAATCTAATTGTCAAAAATAGAATTGCCCCTTGTGAGGTGATACTATCTATCCCGAACGGGTTGTGATTTTCTTTGTCTGCCCATTACCAACAGAAACAAACGGAACAGTATTTTCCTAATGTTTCGTTTCATTATGCCATATAATAATATTTTGTGTGCTGCGGTAACATCGGTCATGTGTTTGTAGCTCACAGCTCAGTGGTAGAACGTTGGCTTAGTATTCGGGAGATCGTAGGTTCAACCCTAGCTACCGACAGTCCTGGCCTAATTTTTCAGGGGTTTTCTGTCACACCAGGACAATGCCGGATTGTACCTTCTATCTCGACCTGGGTCTTAGATACCTGAAGGCCATAAATAAAACATTCGATTTTGAAGCCCGCAGCCGAAGTTTTTCAGGGTTTCCTTCAGATTAACCAAGGGGTATGCCACGATTTTACGTAGTGTTCGATTTGTAGCAGAGGATGGTTGGGAATTCCCGCTCTCTAAACAAACCTTCCGTGGCTCTGTTGGTGTATATATATTAACGCATATATATACGCATTTTAAAATTATTTAAAGAATATGGAAAATCTCAAAATACCGTATTATACATATCTTATTAATTCTTCACCCTCTCTGGAAATTGTGCAAGTCGAACTCTGATGTTACGGTAAACAAGCTTCTCCTGATACTTTATTTATCTTCTACCTAACTTACCCGACCTGATCCAAAGATACCGAAAGCTCATAAATAAATTTAATCCGAAGCAATTATTATGTAGGGGAGAAGAGGTACATTTCAACGGGGGTACCTTAGAACATTTGAAATAACCTTTAATTAATAAAACAAAATTTCTTTTATCCAACATTTATATATTGCAAACATTATGCCACACAGCTGTCATTTATTTTTCGTAATTTGTGTGCAATATCTGGCGAAGTATGCCACTTGATCTAATTCAAAGTGAAAATTCATCTCAGAGAGCGTAACTCGAGAGAAGAGAAGTAACTCTTCGACTTTGGAGAGAAGAGAACTGGAGCTTTTTCTTCCATGTTAACTTACGAAGTAACTACCTCCTTCACGCATTAAATGCTCTTGTTGCTTTCTGATAACACTTAGCCTTCCCCCATAATAACAAAATGTGCGTAATTCAACGTAGTAGGGCAGATTCGAACAAGGAAGCAGTTTATGTCCCTACAGCTAAAACTTACTGTTGAGAAGAAAAATTAGTTTGCAACATATTAGCAGTGTTTCCTTCTTTTTGGTATATCCCTTAAAGCATTTCAATTAAGCTATATATACGTAGATTTTTACCAAATCTTTGCGTGTTCAAGTTTATGCAGTCCTAATGGTTATGCATTCCTCATAACGCCAATAAAGAAAACCGAGCCGCCGTAGCTCAGTCGTAGAGCGTTGGAGTAGCATTTTGCAGATCGTGGATTCGATCCCAGCGACAGAACATCCTGACTAAAGTTTTTCCTCAGTCACAAGGCAAATGTCGGGATTGCACCTTCAACATAGACCCTGAACGACACCTTCCCAACTTTCCCCTCCCCTATCTCGGCCTGAACCGTAGATGCCTAAAGGTCTTAAAAATAAAATTCAATTCAATTCACCAATAAACAAACAAGTTCAAAGTTTATTAAAAACTGCGTTGTTTATATTCTTTGTATGGCTAGTAAAACTTTAGTTTACTTTCTTCTGCTTCCGAATTTGTATTTAGAAGCATTTACTAAGAAAATAAATGTTCTTGTAATAAAATTAAGTATTGTGGTCAAAGCTGAACCAGCCATTTTCAAAGCTACCCCACCCTTATTCAAATTTTCCTTTGGGGAAATCTCCCTTAAGGGGGCACCTTGGAACGATAGCCTCCCAGTTCATGTCCTTGCTTTAAGGTGAAAATGAAGTACGTCATTTTCTTCGGCGAGCTATATATGCTATTTATATACATATGTTATATGTTGTTTACATATGTTATTTATCTGTCTGAATAAATTCTACGAGTGTGAGGAAGCAACATTAAATTTGTTTAACACTCTGCTCCAAGATTTCCCCTTTAGGTCTCTTACTACGTGTTTTTATTAGTGTTCTCATTTGCACTGTCAAATAGTTCCAATTTATAGTCGAAGGAATTTCAACTAGCTATTAGTAGTTATTCAGGAAGAGAATATGTAACTGAATCTCTAAAAGCTCCGATAATCACATACCATACTTTTCCGACAGTTATAATATGAACTAGTATACTAAGCCTTAACAGCAGTCTATTCCAATATTCAGATAAGAAGCTATAGAAAATTAAGTTAGTCTAAAATAGTGCTTTTATGCTGTTTTCTACGTTGGGAACAAATAACTCTCATTTAGATTTTTTTTCCTAAACTGATATATTAACATACATTTTAAAATAGCAGTTACTGCTATCACTGCTACGAAAAAGTAGCCGCTTTAAAAAGTGTGTTGGATTGATGGAACAACAGTCTAAGTGACACCCATTCAGCGCCACACCGCTCTGCGGAGAAGTTTCAACTTCTTTCCCGTTTTTCTCAACACAGCCAATTTGGTACTTAGACGTTTGTTCCCGCATAAGCTTCAAATATTCTAATGTTTTGACTGGATTTTCTTTTATTTCACTAAGTTTCAAGACTAATGACTTTGAATTTAGACAAGAGCTGTTAGATTCCTTTTTATTTTCCCACAGAGTTGGTAAAGTGTTAGGTATTGTTAGGGAAATGAACATTGATATTACTGCCGTCAAACATTGATGTAATTAGAAAAAGTTGTAAGGAATCGAATGGAAATAAAGCGTAGATACTCTTCGACATTTAGTAATATTTCCAAACTGGAAATATTAAGTGGCTGAATATTTATGGTTGTATCAGTTTCTAAATGCAGCAGAAATTAATCTTATGTGGTACATGGCTAGTAAAGTATTTGGTGTTGCTATTACATTAAGATCATACAGCAATTCGTACTTATTGGTCCATAATACAGGAATAGGTATTTTGTTGACATTGTCAGATAACGTATCAGGGTTGAATCTGGAACTGGTACATTCTATGGTGATGTATTAGTACAGCTGTTATTATCTAGCTCTCGATAGTAAATAAAGTAAGTACATGATGTGGTATGAATACTTGAGTGATTCAACTGGAAGTGTTTTACTATAAATGATACATTATTGGATTGCTTAGATTTGTCTGTATGAAATATAGGACCATAGCAAAGTATGATAGGGTTTGGTTTAGAATCCAAACAGAATCGGGCACCAGGCTTGTATTACTAAGTTAAAATACTACATTTGTGTCCTGTCAGGTTTATGGAAAGGTTAAAACATGAGGGTATCTAAGAACCACAGACGTCAAACCCAAACATGCTCTGAGATCGGTAAATGTTAAAGTAAGGCATGCGAAAAATTTAACTAACTTTGAACTATGTTCCAAGGTTCATAAAGTTTAAAGTCGAAAATATAAGAAGCCAGAGATGGTTATATGATCTATGGACAAAGAAAGAATGAAAAATAATGGCGAATATCTCAATCATCTCTGATAATATCATGCACTTTGTTTCACGCGCAGAAAAGCTACAAATCAGAATCCAAGAATTAAATAAGGATAGTTTGACAACAAGACTTAAAAACAATTTCATTAAACTAAGTTAACGTACAGCCAAGATGCCGAAACATAAGAAAGAAAGATTCAGGAAGTGAAGGTTGATATGGTTTATCAATACGTTTACCTAGAACAATAAAAAAAAGTCTATTTAGGCAGGTAAGCAATTGTAACAATCATGCAATGAACCTATTAGGGTCACAATTGAGCCAATCTGGGACACTCAAGGAATCGCTGTAGGATCCATCATTGTGGAACTCATGCGGTAGATGATGTGACGCAACGAGGAAAAATCGCTTTCCTGTATTCGAATTACACGATCAAGCTCTATGCGTCCGATTAGAACATTCTAGAAGAGATCAAGCTGATCTTTCTGCGTATCCAACCACAGAATTTTCGCAACGACCACTGGAATTTAAGATACTTTTGTCTAGCGTTTGATTTAATGTTACACTTTGTCTATGCGGACTGCCATGATTAATAAAAAATGATTATAAATCGTCCAAGTGCTGAAGACCCCCACCCTAAGTAATAATAACTAGATCGCATTCATCTTTAGTGATGCCTACAAAACTAAGCTGAGCGAGTTGACTTTTATAGGGCGAAACAGATTATTTTGCTGGAATGAAAAATGTCGTCGTAGACACAAATTAATTTTAATGATCGTAGTTTACATCACCAATGTGGATTTAGAAGAAATAGATCCACGTTGGACTACATTTTCGCCTTGAGTCAAATTTTGGAGAAGAAATGGGAATGCAATGGGACGGTTCACTAGCTATTCATTGACTTTAAGAAAGCATTTGATTCTATACAGTATGCTGATACGATTTGGAATTCCGAAAAAAAATATGATTCAATTAATTAAGATGTGTCTCAGCGACCCCATGAGCAGAGTACGGATAGGTAATAATATGTCAGATAGTTTCAAGTTCGCAACGGATTGAAACAAGGCGATGCCTTGTCACCACTACTGTTTAACTTTGCGTTAGAATATGCGATTTTAAAAATTAAAGGGGACAAAAAGGGAATATCATTGAATGGTTTGCATCAACTGTTCGTATACGCGGATGATGTAGATTTAATAGGGGACGATATAGATGCACTACAAAGCAACACCGATGTCTTAATAGAAGCGTGCTATGAGATGGGTCTACAGGTAAACATAGATAAAACAAAATACATGATAAGAAACCGAAACACAGGGAATGAAGGAAATAAAAACTTAAGAATTAGGGATGAGGTCATAGAGAAAGTAAACAAATTTAAATACTTGGGAGCATACGTAACAAGCAAAAATGAGGTCACGGAAGAAATAAAAAATCATTTAGTATCGGGCAACGCATGTTTCTATTCAGGCCAGAAAATTTTAACCTCGTGATTAATATCAAGAAAGTTAAAATTGAAAATATTCAGAACGGTTATTCTGCCGGTAATACTTTACGGTTGCGAAAGTTGGAGTACGACCCTAGCCGATGAACATAAATTACGAGTGTTTGAAAATAAGATTTTGGGAAAGATGTACGGACCGAAACGGGACGAGATGACTGGAGAGTGGAGGAGACTACATAATGAAGAACTCCACGGACTGTACAATCCACCAGATCCTGTAAAAAGAATGAAATCACGACGACTTAGGTGAGCAGGTCTTGTAGTTCAGGTGGGGAAAAACGAAGATTATATTCTATCCTGGTTGGAAGGATGGATGGAAGGAAACAGTTGGGAAGACCGAGACGTCGTTGGGAGGACAATGTTAGAAGAGATCTTCGAGAAGTATGTGTTCGTGATGAAAACTGGCGTGATAGAATCCCAGGATAGAATCCAATGGCGAATGTTTGTTACTGCGGTGATGAACTTGCGAGTTCCATAAGCCATAGAGTTAGTTAGTTAGTTAGTCAGTTTACTTCCAAGTAAATATGATAGGAGTAAGACTGGCAAGGAAAATTGTAAGCCTAAGAAGTTACCCCCTTTAGAAATGGGTTTTGCTCTTCCCTCATTTTCGGGGACGGTGAGAGAAGGTCTCTTTCGTCCGAAATGCCTTACTTTTCTAAAGCACATAAGCTTTAACTTCCTGAACGACAAATCCTTTACTCCACCAAGATACGCTTATTAGAATACGAGATATTGAAATGTTAATGTTTCTGAAGATAGCGTCCGGAAAGTAAATGACGTCACATATCAATCTGATTATGATATGTCTACCAGCTTCCTGCTGCAATTCTCAACTAGACATTCTTTATAACATCGCGATTCGACTATTACAACGCTAGATATTTTTGCTATTCTGATTTGACTTTCTACTTTCGAATGCAATCCTGAGTAAGACATCCTTTATTCCGTGTTAATGCGACCATATCAGAACGCGATATATTACAATGTACATATCTTTCAAAATGGCCGCCTATACTATGTGACGTCACGTAATTATGCTCTTCTGAAATAGCTATCAATTTCGCAGTACCACTCTGAACCAAACACCGTTTATTCCACGTCTCTAACATAATTTCATTTGAAAAAATGGCAATGGTGCCCTGGGGGCGGGGATTCGTTTCATCATTCCTGTACCACCTGTCTTTCCGATTTCGATATGTAAAACTATGTACCTCACCTCTAAATAGCACAATATTTTTGCCTATGCCATTTTATTAACGTTATCTGTATGGCAATTACATACATTTGCGTAATGTTAAATTTGGTGTTTGGAAATTGTCTAACGTTGCATCCTATCGCTTTCGTGATAGCAATTTCAAGTTACGTGTGTCATTGTCATCGTTTATTTAAGCTTGGCACATCTAGTAGAACATGAGATAATGAAATGTAATTATTTGGCAAGATGGTGGCCGTAATCTGTATTACGTGATACGTTGTGGATGGTTTGATTCGAAGCTAAAATATGGATGATTATCCACTCCACCAGAATATTGAGTTTGGATGTCTTAGGTAATTCACAAAAAAAAAAACTTTTTTCTTTGAGTACATTTACCATGGAAACCAACTCTTCGTAAACCCCTTACTCTATAAACCTTCCTCACCACTGTACAAAATTGGTGATAATCGGTCCAGACCCCTCGGAGGAGATAGATTTCAAAATAGCACAAAGATCGCTCACTCAATAATAAAATAAAATTCAAAGAATCAATTCCCTTGTATGTGTGTCCGTCCATTTTCTCAGAGAACGTTCACCGTCCCTTCAACCCCCACACATATGGTATCATATGAAAGCGTATGATGTGAGAATATCACATAATTTTTTACAGTGTCGATCAGTTCAACGATTGAGGCTGAAGGAGCAAAAACATGCAGAGAACAGATGTAACCTTAATCTCAAACTAACACAAACAATTAGCATGATTTTTTAAAGTGAAAACCCTTAATCTTAAAACGACGCATTTGCGTTTTTCTTTTCTTTCATATCTTGCGTTCCTAAATCTCGTAATTAAATATAAGGAGTCGTAGTACTTTGAGGCGTTGCTAGTACAAAGTAACCAAAAAAACGTTTTTGATAGAAACAGAAACGTACACTAAAACGTCACTTTCTGTTAGTCATCATATTATTCCTCATCGGCATGCAATGCGTTTTGCCAAAGGTCCTGCAGCTGCACAGTGCCCTCGCGGTAAAACTGGGATGTCTTGGACGCAAGGAAGGCCGTGAGTACCTGCTGCAAGTCTGTCTCATTGAGGAAGGATTTCGCTCGAAAGTACTTGTCCAGGGAAAGGAAGAGGTGCTAATCTGTGTGTGCAAGCTCCAAGGAGTATGGTGTCTCCCAGCCAAGTCGTTGTATAGCATCCCTGACCACCCCCGCCACATACGGCCTGGCATTGTCATAAAGGAACAGTACACCCTTGAGATTCACCTTCTGCAGCTCCTGTTGCACATGTTTCAACAGCTGCGACTACACGTCAGCAATGATGGTCTGGCCCGGTTTGGTAGAAGGTCGTAGTTCACCACTTGGCGAATAGTCCACAGCATACCGATCATGATTTGCATGAGTGTTATGTTCTTGTAATGTAAGGCACAGGGTCCTACGGGGACAACAAAAATCTGGCACTCTTGGGAGTCTCATACAGGACCAACATTTCGTCACTGGTAAGCGCTCGATCGAATATGAGTATATTGCTGTCCAGAGAAAGCAACGAAGAACAGACTGGAATTCGTTGGTCCCTGTTGGCTTCCGACAGTGTGTGGGGAACCCACTTATTCAACTTGTACGCCTTCCCTATGCAGTGCAGATGAAGTATGCCTGATTCATCAGAAATCGGGAAGCGTTCGGCAAGTTTGCCACGTGTTTGGCTACTGTTCTGCTCTATGAAAGCCTTCAGGGTCTCGTCATCCAGAGCATGTAGACCCCCACTGTGGGGGATTTATCACACAGGGACAAATCTTGCGACCTCAGTTTCTAACCAATGTCTCGACGGTGTGTTTATTCACTTCATTATTCCCAAATTCGTGACGTATTCGGTGACTTGATTAAGCTACGGGCAAATTCACCTTAAAGTCATAAAGTACAAAACCCCGAACGTGCTGTTTCGTCGACCCCATTTGGCCTCGTCACTACTCGAGCTATTACTGATGCGAGTGCGAAAGGCGCCGGTTTTGGTCACGGTCAACGTTTCTACTCCCACCGCAATCGCTTTTTCAGCACCTGAGGCACACATTTTCGTAACAGTGATCACATTTTCCTGTAAAATGTCAGAAACAGCAAGAATATTTTTGGTTATCTTGTATGTCTCTGAAAACATGACAGGATGCATAAAAAAGTGGATGCTGTATTTAAACATTATTTCTACAACTGAACGTCAAAAGCTGTTGCTAGAAGATGAACCATCAAATCTTATCAATATTTAATGTTAAAAGCTCGAACATCACAAAACAACATCGATAAACATAACAATGCTCGACATTTACATGATAGTGATATAAATATATACACATAGAATGTAGGAAAACCTATACATTGTAGCACACAGAAGTGGTATTCAATTATGACAAGTGATAGGCAGGATGAATATTGATTCTAACCCTGAGATTGGATACATTGCACATTTAGGGTGTTTGTTTTCATGTATATCTGGCATCTCTGGGATGCTAACATTTTAATGTTTCATTTACTGCCCATAACGTCAGTCAAGTCATATAAAGAGAGAGCTGTAATAAAAGTTATTTAAAATATATACCGTAGTGGTTTCGGTTGTGTATGTCTAATATATTTAACTCATAACCTGTCATTTCATTTAATTCGTTCAAATTGTCTTTGTTGGACATGGTGAATTTTGAAATTTCCCTTTTGTTTTTGTATAACCTTTTGTTGTGCATCAGGAAGAACTGCAGTTCTTCGAGTGACGCTGGCAAAGGACACTGTTAGCGGCACTCTATATATACAGTTAGTTTTGGATCTAGCGAACTATAAGCCCGATTTTGATGCTTGAACTTGCATTTGAAAGCTCTTTTCCATACCAAGGTACAGAAAAAAAATGGGTTCGTAGGATCTTTCTGGGAACCCTAGGACGGTGCGGAAAAAAATCAAAATTTCTTATTTCTGATAATAGCACTGATCTCAGGCCATATAGGTCTAATCTTGCTGAATCTTTTTGTACGCTTCAATACCTTTCAAACGGTGTAACACACGTCCAAAGCGATGAAGGGGTTCAAAAGTTACGACTTTTTTTTTAGCCGAATCACAGAATTTTCACAAATGATAGAAAAGTTTGTCCGTCATTCTGTCTGTTTTTTTGATTTAGCCCCAAATGGGTGGTACCGGGGGGTTAGGGGTGAATTGCAGGCCCCAACAAGTTGGAGTAAATCGAACCTTATTTTTTGAACCGTTTTCGGCCCAAAATCGACCTTTTCTATGAAGGCTATGCACTTTTGTTTATAGGCAGCCTTATAAAATAAGTGATATCAGTTTAAAATCCCTTCGGGGCAAAGAGAAGAGTGACGCAAGAATTCTACTCACAAAAGAAGTTAAATCCATTTTGCGAGTTGCTTTCTTTGTGTCACTATGGCGGAAGGATACTAAATTTCATAATTTTATTACAAAGGAAACACTTTCGTAGTAGTGACACAAAGAAAGTAACTCCCAAAATGGATATCACTGCTTTTGTGAGTAGAATTTTTGCGTCACTCTTCTCTTTACCCCGAAGGGTTTTTTATACTGTTTATAGTTACAATAATTTTCAAATTTGCTCAACTTCAACTCTAACAATTAGAATAACTTCAACTGTTAGGGAACTATCTTAAAAGAGACAACAATGTATAACAGTTTCTGGATCATCTTATAGTTTCATTCTCGTTCTATCTGGAGTTTCCCAAGGGAGTGTTCTAAGACCCATATTATTTTTACTGTGCTCTATTCAAGATTTCTGAACCTGTTAAATGAGGAAACTAATCTTTTAGTGAGTGATGTGGTTAAGTTCTTGTCTCATAAATAGATTGTTCTCGGATGGAAACTCAGGATTTATCTATTTTCTGAGAATGTTTCTGATTTCTCGGATCCATACTCTATACACACACATGTTAGTTTTTCAGTAACAACGCACAATATACAGTAATAAGCATGTTAGAACTCACACACTATCTTTCCTGTAATATTCTCAATAAGTATTTTATTTTGTTTGACAGATTTTATTCTTTGCCGTATGTAATTGAAGTTGAAGTGGTAAATCAACATGTGAAGTTAAAAAAATGTAAGCTTACAGAGAAATTGTTCAGGGAACGGGAAGCGAACCCCGATCTTAGAGTTGTAAGCCAGATTCTGTACCAATTGAGCAGAACACCCGGTCGGCTCTTAACTGAAAAAAAAAACAGGTTTGATTCCCGTTCAATGCTATCAATGTGGAACCAAACGATTATTTGAGAAAAGCAAACCGACAACCACATTTGTGAATTGTTTATTTATTGCACTGGAAATTTAGATCTTGGAGATCGAGCTCCGGCTCTGAGTTTTGGATATCCATAGATCAGGATCTAACTGTCCCTGATTTGAGCACAATAGACATATGTTACTTTGGTGGTTGGTACTATGGTTGATTATGATTTAATTTCAGTGTTGAGTTTTGTACGTAGCAATTTCCATCTGACCTTTCCTAATTTGAACACAATGGCTTAATGTCAGTGTTCAATTTGGCATGGAGCATTAAAAACTATTGTTACATTTAATACAGCTTCTCAAATTACTATAGAAAGTTTTTTCTTGTGCTTATCAAATGTGTTAATATTAGGATAAAACCGGTTATAACGTTGAACCTGCTCCTTATAACCTGAACCTGCTGAACCTTGAACCTTTAGTGTTTCTCCTTTTTCGGATTTATTATTCCAGTTAAAGTGTATACGCAGTGTCTTAATGAAGTAAGTATCTAATAGTCACTTCATAGTAACGAAATATGATATTTAAATAAATTAGATAACAAATAAAAACTCCCGAGGTTTTAGTTATTAGGGTGTTTATTAAGGTTCCCTGCAGTTTCCTATGAAAACATTGAGGACATCTAGGTGGTATATCTATCTATTAGTATTATGTACATAACTAAAAACAAAATATGTGATTGATTTCCTGCTGTTTAGCTGAAAATCGGTTTGTTTTCACCTACCTCTCTATTGAAAGATACAAGGAGAAAACACTTTGGCACTTTTCTAAACCTTCTTCGTAAGAAAACAGGATGTCCTATGGCTCTCCCATTTATTTGGGTGCTTGTAATTTCCATTTTTGTTCTCAGAAACATGATGCCAAACTAGACGTAAAGAATAAGACGGTGTCAATGTTTCAAAACTTTAACTTTTAGACTTTCTCGGGTTTTGTTAAATATGTTTCAAGTACAGACTACGGTTGAAATTTGAATTTATTTTAAGGCCTTTAATCGTCTTGGGCTCAGGCCTAGATAGGGTGGGGGAAAGAATGTTGGAAGGTAGACGACCAGGGCCTATTTTTGTAGCTACTATCCAAGCATTTGCCTGGTATCACTGAAGGGAAAATATTAGTCAGTATGGTCGACTACTACTCTCGAATCCAAAGCTAACGCTTTACCAGTGAGCCACGGCCACTCAGGATTCCGGTTGGAATAGGGATTTTATACTCTCCTTTTGTGTGCGGTATTACCGGTCCAAATTCCGCACGAATCAAATGGAATATGTGTTTCGGAACATACTTTACCAAAACTGTAGGTTCCGTCCTTAAATGTTTGTTTAAGACGTTCAATACAACCTTCAATGAAAGAATTATCATAAATATGAAACTCAATAACTACTAGTATTTGAATACTAAAAATATATATTTGAGCATCCGAATATATAAGAATCTTGGTAAGCGAAGAATGACAGAGTAACTACTCTGTGGTGTTGTGTATATACTTATTATTTTGTGTTCTGAACCTTTACGCGTTCTTCAGTATTAAATGAAACATTGCGTGTTTTGTCTGGAAATCAAGACCTATCTGTAATACTGTCTAGAGTACTTTGAGCGTAAAAATCCGATAATAAAATTTGTTGTTGTTGCAATGTGTTAAACGTGGTGACGAAAGCAGATATTTTCGTTGAAGACAAAGGGGAAATCTCCATCGGTGTGAATTACTAAGACCATGGACAATGCACGAGGTGTGCTGTCACCACAAGATCCATTTTATCATGCATTTTTGTCATAGATCTCTCGTCGCAGCTAATCCTTGTTAAGTACCATTTCAGTTGCTTCTCTGAAGTGAAGAAAATGTTAGAAATTGAGAGAGAAGAATGAAGTACAAAACAATCACATAATACCTTTTATCAATACCACGAGAAGCCAGTAACAAATTCCGAGGACCAACTATTGATCCAGAGGACAAGCACTTGTTCCAAACAAACAGAAAAACATTTAACCACAGCGGTTTCCGAAAATAGTAAAATCAAACAGGTATTATCGTGGAGTTTTTGGTACGGAATTAGGAGAGAAAAGGCAGATAACATAGAAGACGGATTTCCCTTGGGAATAATGCTCCGGATAAAAGCAGAAGAGAGACAGAGAGAGATAGTTTGACAGTGAGAGAGAGAGATGGAAAAGTTACTGTTTGCGCGGAGTGGGGAGTGCGTTTTGGGGCCGAGACTAACAGATGGTTGGAAGTGGAGATTAAACTCACTAACAAATGACGAAACGTCTCCTACTTGCCTGCAACAGATGTCGCTCCCAATGAGAAATTATGCCATCCTTCCTTTTCATCCGTTGTGCATGACTCAAAACTATGGCATAATTCCTTGGGAGAAGCAATTTTCTCCTCATCCTTCCAAGAATCTCGATCCTTTTACTTTTGTTGTTATTAACGTTGGTAAACTGAACAGGTTTTCTCTCTGTTATTCTCTCTCTCTCTCTCTCTCCCTTGCTTGTATATACAGGAGTTGGCAGAAAAACTGAAACAGGCCTGAAGATGACATACCTGGCTACAATATACTACAATATAGAAATCCTTTTAGTATGCAATACTACATAGGATGGATCAAAGCAAATTATGGACCAGAATATAAATCACAGCTACGTACTCGACACAGTAATGGGGCCGCGGTGGCTCAGTGGTAGAGCGCTCACCTCTGGTGCGTAGAGTCCCCGGTTCTATCCCGGCTCCGTGTTATGTGGAATTTCTGGTGTACGAAAACACCGTATTCGTGGGTTTTCTTGTGATTAAATGTTTCCCTTCACTTTCATCATTCCACTCATTATCACATCATCATTCATTTGTCCTAAGCCAAAGTTGACTAATTACCTCATTTTTTTTAAACATTGACACAGTGATCTCAAGTTAATCAAGTAATAGTTGAAGCTAGGAATCCGTTACTCACATGAGATCTAAGAATATCTTTAAGCGGTTCTATTGAAATCTAATGATTGAGTTGGCCATACGAGATGAAAATGGAACCAAATACCCACGAAAGAAGGGGCAAGATACGCAACAACGAGGAGGTACTCGATTTTGAAGAGAGATAACCAAAGTAAAATATATATATAGAAGAAACAGAATCATGTCAAAAGATACTACAGAGAAGAGGATTCACTTCGGAAAATTTAATTTATTACATTTGCATATGATTGGAGTTTGGGGTAAAGACAGTTGATTGCTTAAAAGGTCTTGGAAGAACAAAGAGTTTGCAAAGAGCATGAAAACAAGTCATACATATAGAAAACAAAGGATGTAAAGATTGGAATATATAAAAGAAAATAATTATAGAATGTTGAACAACAATGCATATTCAAGTATTTGCTAATGAATATTAATGATAATATGAAATGAAATAAAAATAAAATAATTGAGAAAATACGAAAACCAAAGATTATATGAAAAGTATTTAGGAGAAGCGAATAAGTTGTTAATGACGATTCAAAGGAGACAAATTTACTTTTTGATTTTATAGCCTTAAGGTTAATGCAGGCTTTCGCAAAACTCCTTAATACTCGTATCGCCTACGTGTGCGACAGCGACTTTGGGAATCTTCAGCCAAATTCAAATTAGTATATTTGAACATGTGTGAATTGAAATACCATATTTTGTATGGTGAGTGCATTCCTTAACACGTATAAGTTATCTTACTCTGTATCTCGATACCGGAGGAGCACTTCAGAACAACTATTTCTAAGAAGTAAGAGGTAACAGTTAATACTGTTTTCGTTCAACAATACACAACCTTATATAGTAATGACGATGCTGTTATCTTTCATATGTAATAATGTGAGTTTTGTTATTAAATAGTAATATGACCATGGAAGTTTAGTAAACTACCCAATAGTTTTATCAAGCACAACGCAATAAGGTTAAGAGCGATTAGATGAAAACGAAACTTTAAAAACAATCTACATCTGAGAAACACACAATAACAAAGCATTCAATATTTAGGTCGATCGACTTCATTTATAAGAACACTGATGTAGTCTTTATATCATATTTTTGTAAACGATTTAATTCAATCAAACTATCATGATTGATATCGTATATTAAAATTTATTTGTTGAAGAATCTGTCCTTTACATCTTATTTATTTAAGAATTCAATTTCGTCGTCAATCTAACAAAAGAGATATCTCATAAAGCCACTAGTTTTGTAGGAGAGTTCATTAAAGCTTTTACTTCAGTTGAAAATATAGTAATAGTCTGTAGAAATAGTTCTTAGTAATATAAGTACTTTCGTTATTTGCTACAGTGATAGGATATTAAGACAATATTCTCATCAGATCATAGGAGTCGAAGTACTCATTATAATAATGGAATTATCTCAAAATTGATGAACTTTGATAACTTAAGTAATGTCAGATCTAAACGCGTCATTAGCCTAAAGGATGAGGCCCTGAACAAGCAGTTCTTCCAGGAAACAGGATGGAAATCATATCATGGGACTACACGGAATTTAGTCTAGCAAGATTAAGAAGATCTCGGGGAAACCTAGTCAGGACTACAGTTTACTACACCTAAAAAGTTCTGATTCAAAGTTATTCGCCACTATACTAAAGGACTGACTTCATTGAAACAGGTTTAGCGACTATTATTTGGACCGAATCTCCGTGGACTAGTAATAAGAGGTAGTGAATATTAACCAGCCTTGAATAGACAGATTATGTTTAACCAGAGATTTCTTCAGAACAATAACGCAATAATATTCAGAAGAGTCGTTCTACTTGTTCTATTTTCGACCGACTTTTCCAAAAGCTGTGCTCTTTGAATGTCGTCCCTAAGTTTTGCTATGTATTTAAGTATGTTATTCTTAACCATTTTAATTTCGCAACACTACAGAGACTAGTATCCTGCAGATAGTAAAAGCCTCGGGAGATACCCCTAGGTGGAACTAATCCCCTTCAGAAAATTGTTTCTATTTTTTACGTTAGTGAAAATAGCAAGGTCAGGAGAATTTTAGATGACAGATCCGATTGAGGAGGACTATCGACAAATTGCTGATGATGCGTTGATTCGATCATGCACCACAGCAATTTGGTTGACAACTAGCCTAAGTCATACACTGGTTACATAAGTAAATAAAGTAAAGTATAGATTTTAGTTCTGTTGTTTATTAATATGATTTAGTGCACTTTTCCGTCTAAAGAAGAAACATAAGGAGCCTTAAAGGAAATTAGGACAGGCAATAGAACTCTACTAGCAGATGTGAATGAAATCTGGTAAGTAACCTAATACTGGAAGAAAATTGAATAATTTCTCAGGGAGAAATTGAATTTTTTCGATGGGTGAAAAGGAATGAAAGAGAAGGCAACAGAAAGTACTCATTCAGAAGTGGGTGAAATACTCGTACGGAAAGAAGATAAAAAGAAAAGAAATGTCAGAAAGAAGAGAAAGTACAAAGATGAAACATTTTCTTTCCGTAGAAGTAGAAGCAAAAAAAGAACTTAAAATTGTGGTCCAATTTTAAGATTCTACAAACTTGACTTGGTCTTTGCTCTTCTTCGTCTTTCCACATCCTTTGCCAAAAGCTTTTATGTTACTTCTTCTTTCTTGCATTTCTCATTTCTTTCTCTTTTCTCTTCTTTTGGTACTTTTTTTTTTTCGCAAGCACTTTCAGTAATGGTATTTCTTGGCCTACCCCTTTTACATCTTATAAGAACTTAAGTCTCTTCCAAGTCATGCATTTTACAAAAGAGAATTGAGAAGTACGAAGGGGAGAGAGATTGAGGTGTCGAGCGGGGTGTCAGGACGAAAGAAAAGGCTTTACATTTCTTTTTGTGGCTGTCAATATGAAAAAGTTTCATCCAAGGTGATTGTTGCCCTGCCACAAGATTTTTAATAACAACCTCTAACTTCTTTTCCTTCTATTTTTTTTTCTTTCTGACACAATTAGGATATTTTTTTCTTAACCTCTAAGTTTATTAAGCTCCTACTTTCAGAGGCAGATTTTTCTGTGAAATAGATCTACTCAATAATGCAAAAGAGTTCTGCGTATCAATTTATGAGGATATCTGCATTATTCTTGTCATCCTGCGTAGAAAACATAGCACCTAAAAAGTGAAAAACTAGATTTAAAACAGATCTTTGTGTCTGTGAGACATCAATGGTTTAGTAAGTTGAAAATGCATTTGTTGACTTTAACCCTATTGTAAAGGAACGAGTAATTCTATTTCGGATAGTAATCAGACGCTGTCGTCGGAGATATTAATGTTATTCACACATGAGGACCAAGAGTGTAGATGTGTAGCCGCTAAATATGGCTTTAATCACACACAAACTATCGCCTGTAACGAAGTTACATACGACTTGCTGGCTTTTGTTATTTTTTTAATTAAAAATGTATTATTTATAAATCCCCAATATGTTGTTTGTTTTATTTGATTGTGATACTAACTGATTATATAACTTGCAGAAAGATTTAACTATGCTTAAAATATGCTTTTCCTACGATTTTAATGTAGCTATATTCAGACTAAAAATTGCAGATATTTATTTCATGTCTATGAAGAAACTATTAATTTTTGAAATGGGTTTGCACCTATGTTAATAGCTTTGTTGCAACATTGATTCATTTACCTAATATACTTATAAGCTATGCTTTGATTGGTTTTTGAATGAACACGAAGAATTGAAGCCTATTCCGTGTAAAAAGTGTCACTTTATGTTGGGGGCCTTAACGGATATGGTGTGAGCTTTCAGGAAATGGCCACGGAATTAGTAAAATACCCAACTGAATTACATCTTTTTGCATCGAGTGATATTTAAGTTAAATGACGTTTCCATAATGATTTTCCATTTCAGGAAAATATTATTTTCCTTATCATATGACTGAATCCAGTGAGAATTGTCGTTTTTCAGTATATTTTTTTCCGAAGTTGTGGAGTGTGGAAAATAGTTCCATGGAAGTGTGAACGCCATTAATACGAGAACAATCTATTCATCTGGAGGTTAAAGTCTTCACTGATAGTTTTTAATAACTGAGTCCTCTTGTGGTTTAAATAAATATGATGAAATTGAAAACAACTATTTGCAGCGATCAAGGATTGACAGAGAATAAATGGATAATTGAAAATGTTTTATGGTTTCTAAAGAACCACGTCTTTGGGTAACAGGCAATAGCAAGTTAATCAACCTCAAGTTTGTATACATTATTAGATGTATGCTTTTGTTTCTTTTTTGATAATGAAATTAATAGCCATGAACAAGGTTCTCTACTTCAGATCATATCTATCACCTATTGCTAACATTTCATATTTACTTTAGTCATCGTTTCTGTAGTAATTTTGAAGTGAGAGAGGAAAGCGTTACATGCCAGTCACTACATATATACGTCCAAACAACAACAACAGTTGCAAGTTTTAAACACATCAATTTATTTGAAAACGAAATTAGGTTAACTTCCGAAACGTTGAAAGTACTCGTTACTCCACAATAGTGGGACATAATGCAAGAATACGCTTTAAGACAACTTAGCTGTGCTAAATCCAATAATTATGTGGAATATCTGTATGATGCGAATCTGCCATACCAGTGAGATAATTTCTTTTGCTTCTTGTTGCAGACTCATACCCCAACCCTAATTTCGATTTCAGGGGTAAACCAGTTTTCTCGACCATTGAGGACTACATTCGTGCTGTCAATTGTGGGTTTTGCCTTTTCTACTTTCTAGTTATCCTAAATTATACTATTTGAACAATACATAATACACCTTCTGAAATAAAATGTCAGTTTTTAGTAGTGAAGCAGATATGGTTTCGAGACATGGATTGCCGAACTGAAAATTCTGATTTTCAGATATATCTTTTTGCAACGTATGTACTTATTCTAGTAATATTTCATTAATTTACGAAGGAAAACTTATTTCCTATAAGTGCGTATAAATTATTTGACTTCTCTTGCACTGTGTCTGGAAATTCTGGAACACATGAAATCGATATGTCATGTTGTAAAATGTTAATTCCATTCTCTGTAATAACCTTCATATATGTCTCATTTCAGTTTAAAAGTCACATAACACTTTACTGCCTCAAACACTTTAATTGCTTACGAATTATGTAAAATCTAAACTCAATCAGCAAACTCTGAAATTTGATAGTGCTCACTGGGTGTTTGGAAGTTGCAATGAACTTTAACAGAAATTTTAAAATGTTACATATTGTTACGTTTAGAACCCAGCATCAATTATAACAACATTATGCTTCTTGCTCCATACTTTTTACACATTACACTCTTTACCAGTGGTGTATTGCAACCCTCAGGAATCTTGGAGACACCAGGGCCTTTTTTGAAATTTATTTGAATATCTGTATCGCACTTTGCACAATGCACAAAGAAAAATTTCTGTAAAATCCCTTCACAGGCTCGAGGAGAATATTAGATATTGCCTGCACTATAAATTATGCATGTATTGATGAATTTTAGTTGTATATAGTTGGAGATGAGCAGGTAACATCGCGGATTCGCACTAACGATGAGTATACACATAGGTTTGAACTACGCGGCTCACCATCCAGACTAAAGTTTTCAATGATTTGCCTCAATTTCACTAGGCGAATTGTATCTTAAGGATATTGACGCTACTTTCTATATCAAGTCTGAGCGAAAAATGCCTATAGACTATAAAATCCATTCAATTAAATTAATTGAATATCAAATCCACAGTGACATCAAAACTTCTGTGAGTTCTACAAAAAGATAAAGCTGTTATACCTACCTGGATATTACGTGGTACAATACCCCAAGCACAATTCTGCGTTCACAGACTGTATTAATATTTTAAAGGAATTTATTCAAATAATATGCCCTTGAAACAGTGGAAATAAATATTTCTCTCGAGCCCCTTTTAGTCAAATATATTTTAATTAAATCACAATCGTTATTGAGCGCAATATGTACTTATCTAAAACTCTTTACAGTTACAGTTGATGTTCATACATAACAATTACATTTAAAAATGTTCTACTAATGTAGAACTTTAATTACCTGGGAGCTATATTTGTTTTTGTTGTGTACACGGTAAAAAATCACATACGACTGTGCAGTACTGGGTAATATGAGTATTTATCAACTAACTTCATAAAGCCTTGCGTCGTAGATAATAAACCGTACAAAGAGTTCAATATTTCGTAGCTTTTAACTTTTCATTTAAATAATGTTTCTCCAGAGAAGTCCATTATTATTATTATTATTATTATTTTACGAACACAAATAACTTCCTTCGCTATATAATACACAAGTGATTGAATACGGTTCCATTACTTAAATTCACATCTACTGAGAAAGGATGATTGCCGAAAACTGAATTTCCCTTTCTCTTTGTGAATATGATACTCCATTAGCATAGCTATCTTGGTTAATTCTACGAATACTCACCCATCTATTGTCCTAATAGGCAAATAATGTATTCTGATAGGTGGTGTAAGGTTGAATGAAACTAGGTTTTACTAACGAGGAGTGTGGAGGGGCAATTACAACGTTGCCATATTATATCACCATTTTCTCTTCTTTCCGTTTGTCAGCAGCAAACGCTCCTTCTGTCTTGTCTTTCCATGTTCTTCCCACGCACTCCCTCCGTAGACAAAGTGTTTTGATGGTATTGAGGCAGGGCAGACAGCTTTCTAGTACGACATACTGCGCCTTAACCTACTGTCGATATAACACGTGGCAACAGTGTGTATGACGTATGACTAAGTATCCAATCCAAATGCTCTCCTTGTTTGTTAGTAGGCAGATAAAATGAAATTATCCTTTCCTTTTTACAAGTAAAATTTATCTTATTGCCAGTATAAGCAGTACATTAGCTACAATACAGAGCACCAGGCTTCGAAAATGTGGTACAGAACATCCTCATTGCCTAGTTCAACTTCTGTAAATAATTA
Source organism: Lepisma saccharinum (assembly GCA_022664845.1). Taxonomy (NCBI): domain Eukaryota; kingdom Metazoa; phylum Arthropoda; class Insecta; order Zygentoma; family Lepismatidae; genus Lepisma; species Lepisma saccharinum. The sequence continues at coordinate 25,967 of JAGDQP010005943.1, read as the reverse complement.
ACACATTTTGCACGATACTAAACCATATGACGATAGTACACCATAACACACTCACATATGCATATTCGAGTGCGTAAGAGAGAGAGAGAAACAAAACCAAACAAACACACTAAGAAATAAAGAAAGAAAGAGAGAGAGAGAGAAAGAAAGAAAGAGAGAGAGACAGAAAGAAAGAAAGAAAGAAAGAAAGAAAGAGAGAGAGAGAGAGAGAGAGAGAGAGAGAGAGAGAGAGAGAGAGAGAGAGAGAAGTTTCAAGAGTTCTCCAACCATCAAAAACTTTTAGACTCTTTGGAAACTTTTATGGCTTTTGTTCTACTTAATTTTTTTGTTCATCTTGTTCTTTTAAGTTATCAAATTGAAGCCCCACCCTCTCTCACACCCACCTACGACAACAATTTGTATCTGACTTTCTTCTCCGTTATCATCTCTTAGATTTTTTTCCTTCATCCTTACAAGTAGCGACCTTGAATATGTCTTTGATATTTTGTTACGAAGTTTCACGAACCATCAAACTGAAAATCTTTCAATCGTGATCTCAATACTTTCCATCTCAACCCTCTGGTTTCCCCATCTTCCCCTATTTCTCCCCCTCCTTTTGACTCAAGACTTTATAAAATCCGATTTTCCCTATTTCCCGTATTCTTCCTTCTTCTGGATTTCGCCTGCTCTTCTCTTTTCTTGTCCTTGACATCTTCTGCGGTAGTCTTTGAGAAACGTTTTCGTCATCTGTGGTGTCTTTGGAAAGTCTCTTAAGAAGTTTTGACAGAAGTTACTCATGTAAAATAATGTAACTTCAATACAAAAAAAAAAAAAAAAGACTTGAAACATGGTTCAGAATAGAATGAAGATATTGAAAACGCCATACAAAAGAGGACCTGTCCAAAATTTTATTCAAGTCTCCGAAAAACTTTTCCAAGAGTTTACAAAATTTTTTAAACATTCATCACACACTAGGTCTACTTGAAGATGGTAGACTTTTACTAATATGTTCCTTCATTTTAAGCAGGTACAGTGAGTACCACAGATAATAAATACCATGAAACTAATTTTAAATCAAAAGTTAGAAATTAATTTTAAGCTGCAATTTACTGTGATGACGAATTTGCTCTAGACAGTAAAAAGTGTAATTCTTCATTCTTTCAATGATAAAATGCAGCTTTTTTTTTCCACTTGTTTCAAATCTAAACAAGGCATGAAACTGTACTGCTTTTGATTAACCATATGTATGTAGGCTATTATATCCCTGCCAAAGTCAATGCGTGCCATCAGTGTAATCTTACATCTGCGATCTATGTAATGCATCCAATTACTCCACTTACCAATTCCTTTCAAACTTTAATGTTGGATCGTAGCATCACCTCTCCACCCACAAATATTGCAACATTGTCGAGATGATGTGGGACATCTACCAATTGATCCTGAGTTCTGATGGTGTATGTTGTAACATTCCTGCCCTTCAAGTATTGAAGTACTGTCTTGTGATACAAGACTTGCTCATTTATGTAATATACTTGCAGAGCTTTATCAATGACAAATACATCAGACGCTTCTTGGAGTACTTCTTCCGTTAACGTATTGAAATGTTCAAGTCCTCATTTCTCCATTTCGTTGTACATTCAGGATGATGACGAACGTGTTGTCACTATGCTGCTTTGTTTCCAGTTAGCTTTTCTGTAGCAAGCGTTCGCGTCCTCGTTGAGATAGTTTACGCTTCGTCTCTTCAGTGGTACTTCTACTATATTTTCTGCAGTCTTGTCTTCTTTCCGTTTCCTTCGGAATTCTGATCGTATTGTTTTGTATATTTAAAGCAAGACAGTTGGGCCATAGTCAAATTAATATACTTAAATTCCCTGTCTCAAGCCTCTTATAGCTTAAAAATAAGAACAAAAACATATTTTACACAATAATGATATTCTTCCTCTCGTATAGAGATAGCGTGCATCTAGACTAACATTTATTTTACTTTCTTCAGGAACAAACTACCCTAGATAACGTTATTTGTCCCCTACGTGGACTGCCTCCTCTTACTGTTTTCTGATATATTGTTTTCTGTAAGTGACGTTTTAAATATATGTTTAAAAAGTTCAATTCCTTGTGAAAACAATCTGAAAAGTTCAAAGAAAAATGATTAAATCCTGGTTCTAAATTGATCTACATTTCATTGTCTCCCAAGAACTTTGTCCCCTCCACGGAAAGAAAAGAAACTTCCACCAGAGTGTGATAGTGGTGTTTGAACTAGGTAGGATCAAGAACGTGGACTCCCTGCCTAAACAGGCATGACTTTTGTGTGCCTATTTTACGTTTTGAAGGTTTCAAGAATTCAAACCAATTCACTTTGTGGACTGTTTTAAAAAAGGTTAGACATTTTCGTAAGTTAATATTTAAAGATGAATTACCTTAGGGAAGGGTCGTTAAAAATATGACAACTGCCTGGCCTTTTAGTTAAAGTCTCAAAATTAAAAGTCCAATACGTGGACAATGTCATTCAACGTAGGAGCATTGCCGTTCACAAATGAGACAGTTTACGTAGTCTGAGTAAATTGCGCTGAAAGTACTATTCTGTGGAGTCCAGTAGGCTTATGAGATATTAACGTTTCAAGACATTCATTACAAAAAGGTGGTTCAATTAACAGTAAACCATTTTGTCCCCTACATGGACAACAATATGCACCTTTAAACATTTTTGCAATATTCCTCGTAAATCACACACCTTACATATCACACGAGATAACCCAAGTGACACTCTGCAAATATACGACTATTCCATAGAAACGCAAGACCACAACGTGAGCATGAGCAGCTTTTTAAAAAAATGCTTGAACCAGTGACCTCCGTGAAACAGCTATTTAAAAAAAAAAATACTTTTGAAATTAAAAATAATATATTTGTTCTCGACAAGTGGTGCCAATGCAATAAGCACTTCTAAAACAATACTTAAAATGCTGTTTAAGATTTCTGGCTAAGTTTAATTCTCAACCCGTTTAGGTATATTAATTTGGCAATGGTTCAGTTAAACTTGTGAAGTGGATGAAATTATTTACCCCCTGAAAGTCTATGGTGAGTTTTAGAAATAAAGGGAATATTTTTTCATCCTCATAGGGCGAATTTCAGAAAAGTTTTTATTGTATTAAGAGCTTGGTTTACCTGCAAAATTTCAAGTTAAATACGGTTTGAAATCGTTAAAAATTGAAGGATTTGAAAATTAGGTAACCTTACAGTTGCTGGGTAAGTATTACAAAATTTTGTATTGCCATTTGAAGTACGTACTATTACAAAGTTTAAAGTCGATTGGAGTGGTGAAAGAACCAACCAATTAAACAAACAAACAGAGTTACATGAAATTATTTAATACCCTAGAATAAACAGTAGTGAGAAGAAAAAATAACGTGATCAAGAAGTATGTCATATCCTGAATTTTGATAATGTTTTAACAAATGTTTTCTTCCATTTTTCACCAGCATCCTTCCTCAATGTTTATACTTTTTCTCCTTTGTTGAGTATATTTCGGTTTTCGAAGTTTTCCTACACTGCCTACGTGTTGCAACATTGATTACTTCTATCGAAGAGAGCGTAAGGTATTACAGTTCTTTCATCGTTTTCATCGACTACATTCCTCCTTTGTGAGTTCCTGTCACGTGCACTTCCAAGGCTTAGCCTACAACAATAACCTAAATGTTTAGGAAAGGGTGGAAAGGGAAGCCATAGCCTCAAGGAGCAAACCTTCATCTCCAAAACAAGAACTATAGCAGTTGACCACTTCTGGCGAATGGCCCTTTGGTGCTTTGTATGACGAGACGGACATTGGTAAACACCTGCCGCAAGACAAATACCCTCCTCACAGAGGACAAGACAAACAAAGTTTTGGCGCTCTTGAATTCCCAATGTTGCCAGTTCCTTTCCATTCGTATCGCTTTGCTATTCTTCTCTTGACTCTACTTTCGTTTCGTCTTTTCTGTTTGACTGGATGTCTTATGAGGTAGACGCCGGGAGTTTTCTTTTATTTTACATTCCTTTGTTTCACTTCTTCAGAGCTACAGGTAACAAAAGACGGAAGATGTTTACTTTTTCCTCGAGTCAAGACGTGGGAACTGAAACTTCTACAGTCGAGTTCTCTTTGCAACATTCATCCCTTGTGTCCAGTAGGTATAGACGTGTAAGTATGGAGCTGTTCCTGTGTGATAAAGTGTTTATGTATGGGTGTGTGTGTGTGTACATGGTTTTCAAAATTCAATGCTGATTTAGATAAGTTATTTACTATTAAAAAGTACATTCTTGTACACTTATCGAGTCAAGTATTGATAACTTCTGTACTTTGTTACATTTTGTGCGTAATATTTACTCATAAACTCAGTTGGACTCATTAGCTCACAAGAAATACTTCCCAAAGGCCGACTCATTTAAGGTCAACAACATAAAACATTTTAACGAAAAGTTAAGTTAATCCTCGAGTAACCACAGATAAATAATTACAGATAGAAAACCTCATCCTTTCTCATGCCACCTGATGTTGTTTCAACAGAACTAAAAATGAAACAATGCTAGATTTTCTATTAGTAGAATAGAATACTGAAATTCATTCAATCCATTTTTTTGCTGTTTTTCCGATTTTTATGGATTTATATAGAACACATGAATACACATTTAGATCTGCAATTTGATATATGAAATCCAATTGTATAATGACCTTTGGAGGAGGAGGAGTTATGAACATGTTATAATATCTCAAAACTAAACGAGCCCATCATCTGTAGTAAATGTAAACATTCAGTCCATGCGCATGCGCAGAAGCAGTTGATTTGATTTGAGTTATTTGACTGATAAAGTTAAGGCTATGTAACCTTCTCTTCCACATTACCAGTAACATGATTAAGCATTTAACATTATACATCAATACATTTACAACTAGGATACAAATAAACATTAAAAAATCTTATTCCACTCACACACGCAAGCACACACATACATACATGAATACGTAATCTAGGTTTGAAATATACTGCCGTCATATACCACAACAACAACAAAAAATATTAGTGCATTTCTATAAGTTATAAATTAACTCATTTATTCACACAATTATGCACAAAATATTGTGTGCGGCAATCTGATAGAATTCAACAAGAATGATGGAGAACTGCTGCTATTTTCTCTCTCTCACTGTAATAAATGGGAAGATTACAAATATTTGGATTTCATTTCTGCTACTAATATGTTACTGTATTTTCTTTTAAATATTACGCGTGATTGCTTTTTCGTGATCTCTGAAGGCAACGAGTTCCACAGCCGTGTTCCCGTTGCAACAAAAGCCTTGCTGTACTGGCATGTTCTGTGTCTCGGTATAACTAAGAGATTATCAAATCGTCTGCTTCTGTGTGTATCACAGGGGTGTTGAAAGAGATCTGATAGATATTGAGGACTAGTTTTCATTACTGCCTAT
>JAGDQP010005943.1:0-20430 GCA_022664845.1 Lepisma saccharinum | reverse complement strand
TCCCGTTGCAACAAAAGCCTTGCTGTACTGGCATGTTCTGTGTCTCGGTATAACTAAGAGATTATCAAATCGTCTGCTTCTGTGTGTATCACAGGGGTGTTGAAAGAGATCTGATAGATATTGAGGACTAGTTTTCATTACTGCCTGATGAACTTCATAGGCAATGTGAAGCACTCTTCTTGTTTTCAAGTCTAGTCAGTTCAATTTTAGTCTGTGTGGTGTTACATGATCATATTTCCTGGCCCCGACAACGTACCGTATAAAAGATTTTTTTTTGCGCGCTGTAGTTGATCTGATAAATCAGTTGGCATGTCATTGTAAAGAACGTCTCCGTAGTCGATAATGGGCAGAATTTAAGTTTCAACAAGTCATTTTCTAATATTTTCAGGTGTGTAGTTTGAGGGCGTGCAATGTGAAGTAAACTTTTTTACATATTTCTTTGACGTGAGAACGCCAGAACAATGTCTCGTCCATTCTAACTCCTAAGTTCTTAACATATTCGCTAACGGTTAGCGTCTTAGCTTCTAATTTTAATTTAGGTGTATCTGTGTGTGATAATTTCCTGTTGTTGAAGATTATTGACTGAGTTTTCCCTGGATTTAGATGTAGGCCATGCTGGCGAGACCATTTGGCTATTGCTGCTAGATCATTATTCATTTTATGTATTAGCTGGTCTGTATCTTTCAGATCACCTGTATATGGATCTGTAAGTCATCAGCAAATAAATGAAACTGACAGTGTGATATAATTTTACTTATGTTATTTACATATAAACAATACAAAATGGGACCTAGAATTGATCCTTGAGAAACACCATAGTTTACATCTACCCAGCTCGAAATTTCATTTGTCACTGTTACCGCCTGCTTTCTACCGTACAGATATGATTTAAACCACTCACATGTGATTGAAGCGAAATTGTCTGCTGCAGTTTGCAAACAAGTATATCTAAATCCACAGAATTGAAAGCTTTACTGTAGTCTAAAAGTGTCATCACTGTGATTTTCTTACTGTCGTTTGAAACTTTTATGTCATCGATAATCTTTGCTAAGGCCGTGATAGTAGTCTGATTTCTCCGGAAGCCGGATTGGAATTTATTTAGAAGGTTATTAGTTTCAGGGTAAGTAATGAGTTGTTTGTGGACTATTCTTTCGAGAGCTTTGGATATTGCGGGGAGAATATTTATTGGTCGTAATTTCTCGGGTTTTGTAATTTTACTTTTCTTGGGGATAGGGTATGCTAGCGACTTTTTCCACAGTGACGGATAGGTCCCAGTGTATAGAGAGAAGTTGAAAATGTGTGTTAGTATTGGTGTCATGACATCTATTATTTTAGTTATTAATGCAATTGATGTATTATCAACTCCAGTTGCATTGGACTTTATACCCTTAATCGTTCTTGCCACCTCTTGTGTCGCCACCGTTTGGAGGTAGAATTTTTAATGTGGCCCGTTTACGAACGTTGTTGAAGCTAGTTCTTTTAGTATTTCCTCCTTTTGCCTACTATTTATTGCAAAGCTATGTGTAACAAATTCTTCGTTTAGTTCATCTGGTGACCACAAGTCAAGAGGGAGTTGGTGTTTATCTTTTCCTATCCCGAAAGCCTTTATACCGTTCCATAAGGATTTTGTGGATGTTTGACTCTGGAAAAGTGTGTATGTATATCTAACTTTGGCGTTTCGAATAGTTTGATTTGTTTTGTTTCTGAGAACACGATACCTATCATAATCGGCTTCTTTTCTACCTTTTCTCCACTTGCTATAAGCAGAATCTCTTTGAGATCTAAGTGCATGAATATTATCTGTTAGCCATGGTGCTGGTTTGTGTTTCATCCGCTTAGTACGCACAGGGGCATGTTTATTGAGTAAGTGAAGAATAAACTCATTAAATAAACTCACGTTGTCCTCTATCGAATTTAAAAATTCAATTTGACTCCACGGAATTTTCAGTGCATCATCAATGAGGGCTTCCGATTCAATTCGATTTAAATCTCTATATATTGCAATATTACTGTATTGAAGGGTGGACTGAATTCGTTTTCAGTCGTTATGTATGTCAGTTTCGTGCTTGATCGTGTCTATTCGCGTTCGAATTGCGTTAACATGGTATGAAATGACAACACTGGTTCCATTATCATTACAAGCGATGGAGAAAATGGAATCAGATACCATTTGGTAAGGAGAATCGAATCCAAATAATGCTTCTCATATCGTTTGAACTTCATCTGTGGGATGACATGGAGGTCAGTGAGTCGGCTACTTGTTCAGTGAGGAAACTAAGTCAAGTTGACATTGAAGAAAAGTTCCTCAATGCTCAGAGTACTCAAGCTAACAAGAAGATGTACCTGGTAACATCCGTTCGACGCCACTGTAAACCAAAAAATAATCAAGAACGAGCTAGTGCGGGTTTGTTCAAAGGGATTCAAATTGATTGCATTGTATAATACCTGGTAAATTGCAGTATATTTGCCAGTACCTAAAGATGTTGTTTAAGAGTGGCCCTTAAACAATACAAAAGTATACTCATTATCTGAATCAGTATACAAGGTATACAAACAAGTTTTATTATTTAGTTATGTTGTGTAAACTTTCTATAAGTTTATCTTAGTTCTATACATAGGTGTATCGGTTTGGTATTTACATTCTCGTATCTTAGATTTAATGCTTGTTATAAAATAAAATAAAATGCAGAAGGCATTATTAGTTTTGTTTGCTTTGACAAGAAACATTTTAACAAACCAACTTATTTTCAGACATCCTCTAATTCAATTCGAGTCTACGGTTTATTAGTAGGAGCTTTCAATGAGATTGGGTCTCCCGTATATACGTCTGCAACTGTGGCGATTTTCGGAAAGAACATTTTCGAAGTTGGTGGATTGGAATAGAAGGGCTATTGATATGATTCCATAAAGCTCTTAACATCTGAACCTTCTGGTGAACTAGAAAAGATAGAACATCGCCAGCTAAAATTTTAACAAACGCAGGAATTAAGCAAAGTATTTGTTCACTCTTAAAAATTCAGGTGAAGTTTCCGGTAATATGAGTAATACCGAAATTGTTCCTACTTTTACCCGCAGCTGTATTCCCCAGTAAAAATGCCTGAATCTATGACCATCATAATCGACCCTCTACATAAATTTGCTATAAATACAGTTGGTTACCTAAACTTTTACAGTAAATACTTGGCATCTTCGATTGCCAGTAATTTCACCGTAAATTTTTCGGTCCTTTTTAAAGAGACTTTTCGGTCTTTCCCTGTTATATATGAAACATGAACTTTAAAGTTTTTAATTTTCAATGTAACTTTGCTTCTGAATCTGTACTTTAATTATTAATTAATTAATATTGGGAGAGAGATACACATCACTGATTGTCTAGTTTACCAGTACAACGGATGACGTTTTAACCGAATTCAAGAGTTCTTAGAACTTAGCCTATTTTATATAGCAGAATTCTTTTTATCATTTTCAGAATCACATCAGCAGTGATACAACACAAAGTTAGTACCATCCAAGTAGAATGAACGCTTTAGTATCAGATACTCATAATGTCTGTAAAAATATAGAACATATATTTAATTTCTTACATTATCACACAAAATTCACATTATTAAAACTTTCCGAGTTCATCAATTGTATTAATTTTGCTTTCCAGAACAACAGTAAACACAGGACAGTAAATTGATTTCTCTCTCTCTCTAGAGGTTTCTCTACCTCTCTCGAGCTCTTAAAACAGTTTAAATCAAACATGAGAGAGCAGACAACAGCTGTAAAATTTCATTTAATCAGTACCGTCATATTCTTCATGACACAATTTAGGAATTGGTAAAGTTTATGTCCTTTTTCGATGCAATTAATTTTTGTAATTAAAACTGTCGTCAGGTTGTGCCGTGAGGTAAATTATTGTAGTGTGTAGGAGTTGAAACATCATTTGGTAATAGAAATTGTTCCCATTTGTTGTAAATTAAAAGAAAATATGTTTTCAGTTTCATTTTCTATTAAAAAAAACTGAATTTTTATCAATTTGTTCATATCTCTTGATGGTACTATTTATCTTGTAGTCACGAGTCTTGCAGAAGTGTTACGCGTACGTTTTAACAAATGGACTAGTATGGAGTTAAATTGGTTAGCAATCTGTCTAGACGGACAGCGATGACATTTTACACGTTTTTTCTGCTCTAGTAAGGTAATATCGGGATTTATTCAGGAAAGAGGCTCTGTTTCCCACTTTATCTTCCTTCACCTTTGTTATCCTTCTCGAAACATGTGATATTGGTAAACGAATACTTGTGGTAAAGGATGTTGTAATTCTAATATTTTAATCAAAGTAATGTTTTCCTCCTTGAAGATTGTACACACATTGTGATATGGTAATAGGAGGTGAAAGTTAGTTTATGGAAGGAATTTATTGAAGTTTATGATTTGTTCTTTGAATTAATCTAATTTGAATTATTTATTTTGTTGGATGAAGCTAATTTGAATTTATCTATATAGGATTTATTGACATTGTTGCTTTCTGTATAAATTTGATTAATTTGAGAAATTACTTTTGTGATCGTTTCTTATTGTTGAGGAACAACTTAAAAGTTTAATATATGACATGGTAAACGTCATTAAAGAATGTATTGGGAACCAGGCTGTATATGTTTTTGTCATGTTAGTGGCATTTCTTGAAATCGAGGTCAGGAATTGTTGTTTAATTAACAGGAAACAGGGAAATGATTTAACGTTTGAGAAAGTAGAAAAGAATTGTATAAAGAATAAACGTATTTAATGGAATAAGATATTGAGTAGCAACCAAAGGCAAGTATATGTCAGGAATCGAACAAACTAAGGTGAGGAAAAAGCAACGTTATAGTAGGTTGAGTTGCAAATGTAGTTCAGTTCGAAACTTTCCTATCTGATATCAGTACATCAGTGCAAAGTTAAGCTTTAATGCTATTACGAATGTTTTAGTTATCTGCTTATTAGTGGCATCTTCGTAGCTGCAGCGCCGCAAGGCCCTTTTAACTTTGGTCATGTAAACTTGTCCTAAATCTGGGATTTTACAGAAAGACGAACCAGTAGTCACCACTGCCAAAGTGCTAGGCAGGAATTTCGTAGAAATGGAGCAGTGTGGAATCTTTCTCAAATGGGATAAGTGAGTTTATGAACAGAAGATCAATCGAGTTATCTTTTCTGACATAACCAAGCAACGAATCGGAGACACGAAGGAACATCCTGATATAAAGAGAAGATATTTTATTGATATATGTATACGTCAAGCAGAACAAACGTCTAGTCAAAACGCTAAAATCTACACACAAAAATTACTTATTACTACCTATCTTCAGAAGAAACATTGTGTGCACAATGTGAATGCAGCTTTTAGAAGATTTTTATGTTTGCTCCCTATTAAACCATTTGATTTCTCGACAACGAAATTCTTGGCCTGCAAACACGTCTATGTGGAGCTCTGTCAATCAGAACATTGCTTAAGTCCATGTATCGCATACTACTTTGATTGTGCTAACCAGACACCGTTTACATCATCATGTGTCAACCAACGACGTCATTTAAGACGATGTTACCGTGACTTTCAGCTCTGTATCTCCGAAACTAATCAAATTTCACAATTTCTTCAAGGAAACTTTTTCTTGTTTTGGTGGAAATAATTACCATTATTTCGGGGACACCCAGCATAAATAAATTAATGAACAAATGCACTTACATAGAAAGAAATAATGAGACTTTGTAGTTAAAAAATGTACTTACTAATCCGCAGGTAACAGAAACGTACGTATGAATGCATAGTAACACAACCTGATGCAAATACGTACCTGAAATTTGAAAAAAGAAAGAAATATTTTAATAAGGACATTGATTAACGAGGAAATAAGAACATCGTGAATTAAAGAATTTAAACAGAATAAAGAATAAACGATTTTAGACTTATACAAGGAAAATAACATCAATAATTATTATTATTTCTTCTTATCAAAATACTATACTCGAATTTATGTTATGCTATCTGCATTGTACTTTGATTTTGATGAAATAATATTTTTAATTTATGCATGGACAGAATGTATAAGGAAAACATATTATTATATTAGCCTATGTTGTTTCTGTATAACATTTACTACTTAGTAACGTCTTTCATAATGTTAAGATACCTTTATATTCTACACTGTAGTTAACATCTATATACGGTAACAATACAGAACCAGGATTAATCTAGGTACTGATACATTAATTATATTTTCTACTATGATACGCTCCATAGGCATAATTCATATTAAGGTTAGTGTAAAGCAAGGATCTCTAACAATAGATATCAGCAGTATCTCCGTATATGTCTAATGTATTTTTATTGTGGCATGAAATTGCAATGCTGCTCCTACAAATTCAAGAGAGTTCAAACATTCAGAGAAGATAGTTCATAACCATTTTTTCAAGAGTTTATTATTTGTTCATTGTTGAAATCGTTTGGTTGTAATGAATGTCCAAACCTATAACAATGAAGCTCTTTCAACAATGAACTATATATATATATATATAAATTTGTATGGTTATTCTTGAAATAGTTATGAAATTTCTTCTCCAAAATGTTGAACTCTCCAGGCTTGAATTTGTAGGAACAGCATTCCAATTTGTGCAACGAAAAAATGCATTGGAGACATACAGTTTAAGTATAGTGGTGCCATGTAGATATAGAAATCGTTGCTTTAGACACTGTAAAAAAACTACACTTCTAGTACACCTTTTGATGATATGAGAAGTATAATTTTAACGTTACTGTGCACTTTAAATGATTACAGATCTCACGAAATGAGTTTTAGAAGTTAGACCGGATTTGAAAGCGGGTTCTGGTTTCCTAGGAAAGTAGTGAAACTGTATGTAGAAGCGAGGTTAGAACCCAGATTTTTTCGGCTGTATTTCTTGGCCATTACCAACACAGTCATGAAACCACAATATAATTGTTCTGTACTTTCAGTATCTAGAAGTTCGAAGCAGAATCGTTTTATCAAATAGGGGAGACTGGGGCTAGTTGCGACACTGTACATTTTTCTCGAATGAAGTCAAAGTATGAGCTTTAGAAACTTATTTTTTTTTGTGGTATGATCTGTTGTCATTTTTATACCATATATAATTGTGGCTGATTTAAGCTTTCAAGGAATTGAGTAACACTCAAAGGAAGCCAGAAAGGTCACATGTTGCAACACGGCATGGGACAAGTTGCAACAGTAACAAATATTCAAAAGCATAGTTCTATTGAAAAAAAATATTTGTTCTATATTACTTCATATTTATATGTAAGAAAACTATTTCACTAAGTACCTATAGTCTACTTACTAAATGAACTACAAATGAAATACAAGGATAGAAAACTATTATATGTTCGCTAGTGAACTACTTGTACTCGCACACAAAGCGAAAACTGAACATCTAAAAGTTAAGATCGGACACTGATGTATAGTAAGTGGTCTTTCAGTAACCATTACCATTGCAAACAAATGTCTTATTCATCATTATCATCAATACTGGAATCTGAAGTGCAGTTAACACAATTGCAACTTGTTGCAACACTCCCAAACCTTGCTGTTTCAACTTGCCCCACTAGCATATTTGTTTTTATGTGTTTTACTACACGTTTACCATTTAAGCAGTTAGGTACGTAGGAACAGCAACATCTGCATATTATAGTTGAATGGTACATTGTACCTCATGTAAATAAAATATATTGCAACAACAGAATCCTGGTATATACACTACGCTCATACTTCTGTATATAATCTACTTAACTGCGTGGGAAAAAAATTCTATTTCTCCTCTAAAAGCTCCTCTAAGCGGTTGTCTTCAAACAGCACTTAAACACTCATGCCACAACCGCGATGCAGAATCATTATGCTTGTGCTCTCACTTTAAGCGCACGCCGGAAAACTAGTAGTGTTGCAACACGCCCGCTGTTGCAACCTGCCTCAGTTTCCCCTACTAGTAAAGAAAATGTGTAAGTGCACGAGAATTAGCCAAAATCCTTGTTCATAATTTGTGAACAAAACTCAGACCTTTTCTGTGAAGATTTTCATAAAAGAGTGTACAAGAAGTGTATATATACAGTACACTTTATAAATATATAAATCTTCTTGTTCTAAACAATCTTTATCTGAGAATCTTGCATCTTTCTCTTGTACAGAACATTGGCAATATACTAACGTTTAGTTTTTTAATAACATATTTAATTTTTGACACTCTTAAAAAAACATTTAAGACAGGTAAGTAAGTTCAGGGCATGAGGAACTCGTTATTCTATTAAGGTCGTGGCATTTATGGCATTTAGAAATGCCATCGTCGGCAGTTCTAAAACGATGAAAGTTTACAGACTGTATAGGGTACCAAATGCGTATTCTGACAAATCGTTGTCTATTAACAAAATCTTAGAGGCAAAAAAATCGACGACAAATATAAATTAGTCTTGTGACTTCACGTCTACTATAAATATAGCCAACGTTGCTGATATATCAAAACTAATTCTTGGAGTGGATCAACAGAAAATGGCTAGAGTTGTAAATCAGCTCTTACCCAAAATGATCGAGATAAAAACGTCTTTTTTTTAATCCAAATTCTCTTTTGCTGTCTAATTTTCAATAGCGCAAATCTTCCTAAAGGAATATGATTTTGGGACTATCGAAAGCTTACAGATGCCAAACCCACAGGAATTTTTATACAGAAAATTTTAAAGCATCTCAGTTATTCCTCTGGTTCAACAGCTAAGGTTTACATAGTTTTTATAGCATCACGCTCTCTTTGGAAGCTGTTCAATCATTTCTGCTGTCGGTGCTGGATAGAATGTCTTAATAATTGCTTAACTTATGTTCGATCGCAGATACAACCCGGAAACTATTGTTATTCTCTGTAAGTCATTTTACGTAAATAATCATATGGATCATGTATTATAATACAAGAAATTCTGTCTATTTATTTACTTATCTAGCTGTAATCCCTATGTCTCATTCAGGTCATTTTCTGTTCCGAAGTAAAAGTTGTGACTTTGAGGATCTTTTCGTCCGTAAAGCGGAACTTGGAAATCAATCAATTAATCTATCTATCTAAAAGGAAAGAAATAAACAATGATTGAAAAAAAGGACGTAACATATAGATAGATAGACAGGCATATACAATTTGTTTTGAAATCGTGTTACTCTTTGGTCCCATGATCATTGAAGTATATCCACAATTTTTGATTTCAATCTTTCCAAACAACATGATTATCAGACGCAACAAAACGAAACACTAAACAAAGTTACTTCATTTCGACCAATTTATTGTCCTTAATTTAGTGGTCGTATATAATGACATGAAACTGGAACAGTAATCTATCCCCTTTAGAAAAATTGTACGTCTCCTTTTCTGTTTCTAGATTGATTTTTGTTCTCTCTCTCTCTCCCTGTCTGTTACTGAGCTTCTACGTACATTTGGAACCATTTCTTGCTCTGTTCTCTCCACGCATCTGCAATAACTCTTTGTCCTTATTTTCTACCAAGAAAGGACAAAAAGAAAGAGAAAACAATGTAATGTTTTGTCCTTTCTCTGCCCTATTGTTCTTCTTGATCCACACTTTTCCCAACATGTCTACCACTCGCTGTTTTCATTTCTTAAGTATCAATGATAGGAGATTTCCCTGTCCTTTTATATTTATTTCAATCATTCAAGCGTAAATGGAAGTAAGAAAAGCAAAAGGTTTCGTAGATTGCATCCTATTTATTGGGCTCTATAGTCTGTTAAATTTGTCTAAATGATGCCAGATTGATGAACGGTTAAATTTTAATATGGTTAAAACAATCAATGTAATCCCCTTTATGAGCACAACTTATTTACTTGGGATTGGTTCGATTTGATCTAATTTGAAAGACCGTTTTCGTATTTCACCCCAAAATCGGCTAATTGGTTTTTAATAAACTGTTGCTTTACTGACAAAATTGTTTGAAAAATTACTTGGCGTAGGATTCGCGATAATGTAGTATTTCTAAATATTGAAGGTTTTTTTTTTTCAAATCGCTACACACATTTTCGAGAAGCTATTTCTACGTTATTACTTCATCTGTAAGAATGACTAGATTGTATACCAATAACTGGACACATTACGGCCGACAATTAACAAAACATTGAGTTTAGGAAACATATGTATATATAAAAAGAAACAGAAATATTGTAAAATGGCTATGCTTTTTTTTATTTTCTGACTTGGAAGGTACCACATATATTCGGTGTTCCACAACTTACATAGGCTACTGGGAGCCAAATTGTGTACCTAGTTTTCCATAACTCTTAAAGCCTAGATGGAGCAATAATATGTAAATTGTGTTACACAAATGCCATAACCTAGTGAGAGATAAAGCATAAGCCCAAAGGCCAGAGATATACAATTGAATTTATTTTAAGTCCTTTAGGCAACTATGGCTCAGGCCGTATGGATGATGATGGAATGAATTGGTGGAATGAAGAAAGTGGGAGGAAACGGGAGCACCCCGAGAAAACCCACGCACACGGTGTTTCTCCACCACAAAGCCCACATGGCATGGGCAGGGATCGATCTGACGACCCCGAGCACCAGAGGTGAGCGCTCTACCAACTGAGTTACTGTGGCCCCTCCAGAGATATACAACTCCTATGGTCTATTGGAAGTCACAACTTATGCTCAGTGTTACACAGCTCCAGGAAATCTGCCAGAATTTTAAGGATGGAGTGTGCAAATTCAAAATTAGGTAGGTAAATGTAGAGCCTTGCACAGTTTCTTAATTTTGATTGTTCTAAAGTTTGGGTGTTATAACCCACTAAAGGATGAGGTGCGGTAGCATTTCTTCCCAGTATTCTTATTCAAGCAGGAGATGCAACATGAGGTCAGCACTATAAAACTATCATGGTGTATTAGGGGACACACCATATGCTTAATATTCCACAACTCTTGTAGTCTAGTAGGATACAGTATTTGCTTAATCTTCTATAGTTCCCATGGTATAGGCACAATCTGTGCTTAGTGCTATGATACTCCCATACACTAGTAAACGTTATATTTGATCAATGTTATACAGCTACTATGGCCTTATCGAATTCACATGTACTCAATTTTACCTACATTTTGTAGCCTGGTTCCAAAATTCACGGAATCACTAATGCGAAAAGTAATGCTGGATATTCAAACTAGTCACTTTAATCACTTTTAATCACAGCGAATAAATTTCGGTATAGTGCCTTCACCTACGAAATGTTTCTACTTACTCTTTTCTTTTTCATGAAAGAGAAAGAGTAAACGTTAAGGACAAAGAGCTCTTGTAGTTTATGTTTCGGCAAAACTCACTTTGAAGAACTTGGTGGTCATCATTTTAATGCCGTTAATACAATTTGGTTTAGACTATATCGCTCTAGATAGAAGTTGTAATACCATTCAGAGTATAGAAGAAAGTGTCCACCATAGTCAATTCAAAAATTAATGGATCTCATTGAGTTTCGTTCTTCTGATTTTGTGTATTTCCAAGTGCAATTCTTCCGTTCTCCCACCCAGCAACTAACTTTCTATGCCACATTCTGTCACGAGCACTGACTGCATTTTCTATCCTCAATGTTCGAAGCATTTAGACCTATACAACATCACTTTGTTGTGCTTCTTCATCAAACGCTCGCTTCTGACGATGACGAGAGAGAAAAGAGAGAAAAATGGATGTTACAGAACAGCCTCCTGTTTCATCCACCCTTTCTGCGCCACCTACTTACTAATTTGCCACGCAGCGTCTACTTCATTCGTGGCCTCGAGGAATCCCTTGAATATTTTATGGTGTGAACTTAGTTAGCAGTGAGAGGAGATGCCAGTAAAATGCTTCGTGCTTGAAATTTTGGAAGCCTGTGCACATCCTCTATTTCACAAACCCTGTTCTTTTCATTAGTTGGGCCTATGAAAGACACGAGGAAATAAATTAAAGGGATTTTGCAGCAAAGAGAGATGAAGTAGCAGGGAGACTATCTTGGATAGTTTAGTGTTTGACGACACTAATTTGAAAGTAATCTTTTAACAACTGAGACTGGAAAGTTCTTTGAAGATTCTTTCACCCAATTTTTCAATAATATCCAAGAATACACGGAATAGAACATTCCACTTACAAAGAAACTGTCTCCGGTGGGACAGGAAAATTAGCATGAAACTTACACAGTGCATTGATGATGTGTTCAAATGAACACTTCTGTAGAGTACGTTTCGGAGTTTCGCGGAACACGAATTACAGAACTTCAAAATTTTCGAAATTTCGTTCTGAACGCCTGAAAAGTAGACAACACTTTCTACATATATGTTGAAGTTATGCATTTCCCATTTACTTTTACATAAAAGGTTGAGCTGAAGATAATTTAAATGCTAGATTAACGTTATTGATGAAGTTGACGTGTTAATTAATTGCTCTGATCCCTGCCAAATACGAATATTAGACTATATAAATATAGGGTGACCCAAAAGAAACTTTACAACCCGTTAATGAGAAGGCTAGGAGAAGAAAGAGGGAAACTCTGGAAAACCTCCGCCTGAGTGATCAGCCGCGGGATTCCAACCTGCCTGTGTACCCATTGCTGTTATCGACTGTACCACGAGGGTTGAGGCATCTATATATAACTCATTAGGTGTTCACCAGATATCTACTTGTTTGATATAGCTTAAAAAGTTTTCGTAACATGTGTAGTTATATTTCTATAGAATGAATAGGTTAAATATCGACTGACAAGTAATTTGAAAATAGTAGAAAGCAAACAATTAGTTTAATTTTTAACGAAAACTAGATAAAATACTATGAAAAATTGCTATTTAACTTAATGTGAAATGTGGTCTACTTTATAGATATTAAATTCAATCTTTTCTAATGATATTTGTAGTAAATTTTCATTGTTAGAAATTATGTAAGAAATGGATATGATGAAGTAACATTCTAAACATTTCTACTTTAAAATTGGCTTTGGTATTACAGTAGAAAATTTTCTGTCAAATTTTTAATAGAGTAGAAACCAAGGGAAGAAATGTACAATATTTAGTTTTCAGATATGTTTCATTGAATTATGAAGTACAATCTAAGTGAATTCCTTTTTTTTTTTTTTAAATATATCTATTTCAGTTTTTGTTTGAGTTTCATTTTGTTTTCATTTATGATCTGGATAGTTAAAACACAAAAAATTTCATAGAAAGTTGATAATGAGATTATTATTTTTCAGCCTTTTTCTCTCGTTGTTTTCTTATCTGATGTTGTACACAACTGATTTACTCTCATTCCTTTTTAAAGAAATATTATATGATAAAATATGTTGTAATCATTACGCGAAAATAATTGATTTTTTCTCTGATTGATTCATCAAGTAGAACAAGCGCTTATCCTTGAAATAAATTGTCTTCATGTTATTTATTATTAAACTGCACTCAACCATTGCATTCATTAATTATTTACTAAAGTAAGTTGACAAGACTAAATACCTAATGCAATTACTATAAGAGCTTTCGGTAGATCAAAACTAAAAACTCGACACAACTCACTAGACTAGAGTTGTCTAGTTTTTAGTTTCGTCTGAGGAAGGCTCTGAGTGAGAACTGATACTGGTACTACGTCTTATTATTTCTTGTGCTACGTTAAGTCAGCTTAGGTAATCAAATATTTCTTAAACAATTCTTTCGTTCTTATTTATGCGTTGTTTGTAAGGTTTCCGCAATGTATCAGCTGTCCTGTAATCATGAAGGAGTCCACCCCTTTTATTGGCTGCTGGTGATGTAATGCAACAAATATATCCCATGCTGTTGCCACGTTAGGCAAAAAAAGCTTACATCTGTAGCACCTTCCCAGCTGTTGAATTTATAATTATCACAAAAGAGCTTTTAGAAACACGTAATATTCCTGTTCATAGGAAGAGGAAAGACGGACGCGATAACTTTGGTTGAGGAAGTGTTGTTTAGGCAATCCATTGGCAACAGCGCGGCCATATGCTTTCACTAGTAGGTCGGGAATAAGACTATGGCTACTATAGTTACATATATGGTACGTATTGTGCAACCTTATTCTGCAGCAGTTCTGTAAGAAGATTTATTTTGTCTTTCTGAACCCATTTTTGTTCACTTTGGTTTCCACAATAACACTCTAAACACAACTTGTATATATTATATTCTTTTTGACAATTTCTGGCTATACATTTTTGCTTTGTCCTTCTTCAATATATAACGAGAAAGATGACGCGTTTATTATGTTCTTCATAGTTAGTTGGTTAAATCAATCACTGAGGCGGTTCAGGTTCAATATCCGTTCGCACCCATGCATTCCTTTTTTGCTTATACACTAAAATATGATTACTGGTACAGTTTAACTTATCTTTAATAAATTGTACCACAAGAAAAATGATTAAATAGCGTTCCGAGGGAAGAAGAGGTCAGAAGTTGACCGTTTGAAGTGTGTACAAGACGTGGACAGTGTTTGCAATGCTGCCTTATGTAATTTCCGAAGAAAAATAAGGAAGGAGAGAGCGCAATCTTATTCTAGAAACTATTTCCATCGACTTGGTGGAGATAAGAAATAAACCAAATTTAGAAATCCCGGAATGAGCAGACGTAATCGGCATTCAAGATATTTAACCCTTTCTTATTAAAACTTTTTATATACATATAGTTTTAATGTGCAAATTATACTGAATGAGAGATTTGACGTTATAAATCCTTTTTCGTCAGTCCATTTGTAAATATGTTTGAAGTGCGATTGCCCCAGAAGATGATGGACATGGAGTAAAACGGCGAGAGGTACTGGGATTATTGTTGCCCGGTGTCTCCATCACATGATTCTCTCAACAACAAAGTCTCTTTTTCACCAGACCACCAGAAAGCTGTTTAATTGATATAGGTTTTCTAGAATGCTCATTCTTTTTTTTTATATAGGAAATGCTCTTGTACTGACACTCAAGATCAAGTGTTGGGTAACAGTGCGTCGCGTGAGAATTATTTTATTCTATGTCAATAAAAATCGAAAGAGTTCTGATCAATTCCTGCAGGAAATATGAGAACCTGTCTTTAACTATAGCGTTATCCTATGTCTTTGGACTTTAGTATTTGTGTAATTTGTGTTTTATTCTATGTCCTTATCCAATGAGATTCACTCTATATGTCACGTGAGAAGATGGTTGCCACCAGTACTTTTTACAGAGAAGGTTGTAAGAGGAGCTGCTTTGAAATTTGTTGTTGGAAATGTAAATAATGATACTAATAAGTTATTTTATCGTTACTGTTTTTGTCAAAGAGAGCATGTCCTTCTAAGTGGAGTGCTTTGTAGATACAACGAAGAATACTAGATCTATTATTAGGATAGTGAAATTTTCTAGTACTGTGACCACAGAATGTGTTTCCTTAAAGAACGGAGGATGTTTCAAAATATCCTGACGATAATGAAATAAACTTAAGTAGCATTGTTAGCTTGGACACCTCGATGACAGCGATGTGGACCATGACTTTGTTCAAAGTAGCCAAAACGACGATGATGATGATGACCAGTCTGCTGGACCTTGTAACAGCAACCAGAAGCAGCTACCATGTGTGCTGGTTAGAGAAGAATATGCTCACTTGGATGAAATACATTACATCCTGTGGTTAGACTCTTGTGAACGACAGAATAAAAACAGGTTGATAACTAATGGTCTGCTTCAGAATAAGAAGGTTTATCTGCCAGAAATTCCAAGAACCAAGCCACACCAGTGTGCAAAAAAACAAACGCGCAACATAGGATCATTGAAAATGCAGTTAATCCAATGAAATATGGAGTCCATTATATCTGATTAGGATTCTTCTTTCCGCATCAATCGGCGCAGAGAACCTGTTCAGAGTTACACAGCTGAAACCTGGAAACGTTTTTATTTCAAAGCAGCATATCAAGGGTTCCCCCTACAAGAATGTTCCGTTCGCTCAATTAAAACACGTATACTGTGAAGCGGGAGTACCTACAGTGAAGTACAAAAGAACGCCATAACTCACATACAATAACGTTAACTGCCGATATTTACCCACTGAACGGTTTACTTTCAAGGAGCAGATTAATCTGGACAAATCAATCAAAGCCACTCCAGTATTGTTGAAAGATAAAATCACGAACATCGAAAACTATTTCGTTTGATGCCACAAGCTGACATAACATTTTACAACAATATTTTCAAGTGAGTTGTACAATTTCGTTCATATTTCTTTGTTTTTCGTTACTATGAACATTTAGGTGTTAACACAAGACAAGTGTTTCTTAGCTTCATTTTCTTTATACTGACCAGATACCCTGTAAAAACCACTTTGTTTTAGTGTCTTTGTAAAATAAAATAATAATGAAAAGTTGAATGGTGATTTTAAAAAAAATATTCCTATGGTGCCTGCGAGGGCTGATGATGCGTTTCTCTGGTTCTATTCATGAATATTGCACTCTAAAGGAAAACAAAGGACTTGGAATTCTGAAGATTATGCACACTTTGATAACACTTTCGTCAAGAATCAAGTACAATGGTATTTTTGTATGACATAGAGTAATTTTGGAAACCTTAGAAGACTCAACCTGTGTTTTAATAAAATTTTTCTATGTCAATTCTTTGTTTCTGCAATTTCTCTGGAACTATACAAGTCCGCATTTCCTTTTATTAAGGAAATGATATTACAATAGATGTACTTTCATCTTATATTAGCAATGTTTTATAATTCTGAACGGTTTTGCGGCAGTCGAAGAAATACGCTTCAAATCGCTCTCCTGTAAAAAAGAGGGAAGTTGACATAGAATAAAACAATTTTCACGCAACGAGTGATTAAATACTAGTCCGTGTCATATGAGGTACTCGTAACTTTATTAGTATCTCACTGAAATGTTTCATTTGTAGATACCTTAAGAGTGGGAAACAACACATTGGAGTGTAAGTGAATGGCGTATTTGTAATAGACAAGAACACGAAAACCAATCAATAGCTAGGTAAGTCAAGTGTAATACAAGATTTCAGGAATGTAACCTTCCTGTTAGAAAAATTGTGACTTAAATAATTGGAAATATTCCAAGTGAAAGAGAAAATCCAATGATGATGAAAAAATCAGATTAGTCCATTCGTCTTTAGAGCGAAAACTGCATACAGCACTCACAGCAGCTCTTTAATTTTCATTTTATCAAGTGTTTTATTACATTCTCACATACACATCAGAAACTTTAATTTAATTTAATTCTGGCGTTCTTTAAAAAAAATTACGATAGTAAAGACATTGATTTAGGCTTTAGTAGCTAAAGCTGAAAATACTTATGTAACTACTATGTAAGGACGATGTCTGTATATCTGTTGACAACTTTCAACTGAGGAACTACTGGGGCTACGAAAGTAGTTGAGCTATCGTTGGAAAGGTCTTGGCGAGACTTTTCGAACGAAACATAAATCATCCAAATAAGACGCTCACTGCTTGGCGATAGTAGTTTGTGCACACATGCTCCGTCTCACTTGTTTCATGTTCTCAGCCTCCTACATAAATCACTAACTGCTTACCGATACACATAAAACTAATCATGAAAAGCCAACTAATGTAACTGTAATCTTAATAGTTTTAAGGTCAACAAATAAATTATAATAACTAGATCAGAATTCATATCAGTTCATTGTTTCTAGGCATTTAATTGCTGCTTAGTGCCTGGCGGAAAGGTGGAAACATGTTAGAAAACTAGATAGAAACTACACGAGAGAAAATTGCTCCGAATAACTACGAATTACTTTAACATGACCAAATTTTTGCAATCGGGAACACATTTTTATTTATCTTGAATTAAACCGTTTTTTCGTATTTATAAGTTAAATTCCAATTTTTGTAAAAATTGGGGAAACAATGAATTGGTGCAACCCTTTATTATTACAAATAAAATATATTTTGTAAAAGTTGTAATTCAGAAACTAAGAGCTGTTGCAGCCTTCTAAAATATTCTCCTTTTCAATTTCTGTATAAGTTGTAACTTTCGAAAACAGTCTTGAAATTTGATTTCAGGGATACTTTGCAGTAACGTTATCACGCTGCCATAGGTGTCACGAATATTAGTATTTTTTTAATTTTAGAGCACTTAAAATGATATTGAATAGAGCTAAAAATTGTAACGGGTTCCAGGTGAATAAGTTGGATGATTTTGTAATACATTTCTTTTACAATTACTTTGTTCTGCTATTAGTTTCATACCTAATCTTTAATCTGAGCTCTCTATTAATTTGCATCTGTCCTTTTGCGTTTTAGCTGCCCATCTTTAGCACGTCTTAAATCATGTTGTAATATTTGAACCACCTACTCGATTAAAACATATTCTTTATAACACATTTGCCCTAATTTACTGTTAATAAGACTAACGTTTCACAAGCACTTTTGTTTATCTTCGCAAGAAACTTTATATTTTTTTATGTTTTTCAGCTCCACCAGACAAACATCGGTGGCACCAGATCCTAGAGGAACCGGTGCTAACAAGGAAACTACCCCAAGTGTTACAAACTGATTGAAACCAAATTTGTTGTATGAATTATTTTCAGTATTTGTTCAGGTGTAAATGGATGGAAATTACACCTGAACAAATACTGAAAATAATTCTTAATATGCGAAACTCTCATAGTGAAGATTACTACGGATTATCAAATTTTATACTGAAGCAAATAATACACACAATTATCTATCCTGTTACATATCTTGTTAATTGGACACTCCTTGAAGGTACTTTCCCTGATTGTCTTAAAATTACCATAACTATACCTATTCATAAAAAGGAGATAAAAGCGATCCGAATAATTATCATCCGATTTCTCTCGTGCCAATATTTTCTAAAGTTATTGAATAATGTATGAAAATGCAGTTGTCAAGGTACTTTGAACATAATAATGTTTTAAATATGTCGCAATATGGATTTTGAACTGGTCTTTCCACTATAAAAGCAGTTGAATCAGTTGTTTCAGAAATAATAAGAGGGTTTGAATCTCGCTCTTACACCTGTGTCACTCTAGTTGATTTAAGTAAAGCATTTGATAGTGTCTCACATGATATTCTAGCATCAAAATTACAGTTAATGAACTCAATTTAATTAAATCGTATCTCACTAATAGACATCAAATTGTTAAAATTATGAATGTAAAGTTAGAAGAATTAATCATACAAACTGGAGTACCGCAGGGCTCGGTTCTTGGTCCTTTTTCTCTTTGTTGTATATATGAATGATTTGCCTAGTTGTTTACCATATAAATCTGTTTTGTATGCTGATGATACCACCTTTATTACAAATGCAGAAAACACAAAGTCACTACAAGAAAAGAATGAAGAAATGATAATAGCGTCCTCAAGTTGGTTTTTGCATAATGAACTAACCTTGAATGCTGCAAAAACTGTTGCACTCTATTTCAATTTGAATCACGAAAATGCTAATGATAGTAATATTGAATCTGTCAAACTTTTGGGTATATATATGGATGCAAAACTAAATTGGAATAGACATACTGACGAAATGTGTAAAAAACTTGCTAGAGTTTTATATATGCTCCGAAAGTTAAAGACATCTGTAGGAGAAGACCTATTGATCTCTGCGTGTTATGCTTTTTTTTCATCCCCATCTACTATATGGTAACTTATTTTGGGGAAATTCTAAAGGGGCTTTAAATGTATTTAAATGGCAAAAGAAAGCGGTTAGATGTATAAAGGGTGTATCTGATAGAGTATCTTGTAAAAAATTATATAGTGAATATAAAATAATGACCGTACCATCGATATTTGTATATCAGAGTTTAATGTATGTCAAAGAAAACTATGCTCAAATTACAAGACGTACCGATATCCATGACTATAATACAAGACAGAAAGATAATATGGATACGCCGTATGTAAGACTAAGTAAGACGCAACATAGTTATAGGTACTGTGGAGTGAAATATTTTAATTTATTACCGTCATTTATTCGTGATATGAATCAGAAAAGGTTTGACAGCTATATTAAAAATATGCTTAAAAATAGTTGCCTATATAGCGTAGGTGAATTTGAAACTTATTTAAGGGACCATTATTAAACTACGCACATATTGTATAATCTTAACTCTTATTATATAATTCTATATTTTATTGTATTATTTTTATGACGAAGTCTATTACAACTGTAAATAGTTGTCTAACGACTAATAAAATTATTATTATTATTATTATTATTATTATTATTATTATTATTATTATTATTATTATTATTATTATTATTATTAGAACAGGGCACATCCCAGAGCTAAAAAATATGGTAGCAAAAACTGCTCCAATTACCCCCTTGTGATATTTTGGCCCCCTAGTCGAATGACCTAGTCATCAATATTCTCAGGCCAAACAGCTAAAGCTAGAAGCACAGAGCCGAGACGTTGAGGCTAGAGACACCAAATGTTGACTATCATGAG
>JAGDQP010005942.1:64963-75148 GCA_022664845.1 Lepisma saccharinum | reverse complement strand
AAAAATGACAAAATTTATTATAGGGTCACAAATGACCTTATATAAGAATAGGAATAAAAATAAACTACAAACCTTTCCATCTAGATATGATCGAATCAAGTAAGGAACGAACTTAAAAATTTCTTACATTTTGGAGCTTTCATGAAACTGAAAAATACTTCTTGTAATACTTAACAAGCTATAAACTAAACATAAAAAATAAGTCGTACTAAAACGAAACAGAACATTGAAAACTGATTGTTTCTTTCTGAGAACCTAGTTTCTGCGACTACCACAGTTTTGACGAATGTCCCCCTTTTATGAGTAATGTAGACCCATATGAAAAGGAAAATTAATCTCGATATTTGACTGTTTGATTTTAGGTAATGAACCGTTAAATCTTCTGGAAGTGCGTTTCTACCAATGGTGTCTTGACTTCTCGATATATTAAATTTGCCTAAAAATCGTTAAACTCAGACTTATTTTTTTCACGACTTCTAGTTCACCAGTCTACAACATCTATTAAACTGAATTTCTACTGTTATTATGTACATAGCTACTCCAACTGAATCACTAAAAGTTATGAACTTTCTACCACTACAGGTTTTCCCAACTTCACTTTTACACTTAACACAGCTTCACTATTAGCATTACTGTAGAGCACTTGCGAAAACTTCACTCTTAGGAGCATTTACAGTGGTAACTAAACCTGGTGATATAATCAATCAATCTTAAGACATGATCAATTTCGCTACGATTTCTATTAAGGAATTGAAACACTTCATAGAAAAGCAATTATTTCCTAAACTTAAAACACTCGAAAGCCTATTTTCCAGGATTTTGACAGATATTTCTCCTTGAACTGTCAAATATCAGGCATCCAAGTCTCGAACCAACATGGCAGCCCCCTTCACGTCCGGAAAACGAGCCTTTTCTCATCAAGAGCCAATCAGTTTAGACATACGGTCATTCAGAAATATGAGTAACCCATGGACATAGATTCACCCACAAGGGCAACAATTTTTAATCAGGAGCAAAATGTATATTACTTTGCACACTACAACGCCGTGTACCCACGTTCATCTCACATTTCACCTCTGTCTGCATCACTTTGAAATTAGAGTAACCAATTGTTTTTCACCTTTTCTGAAAACCTTTCATTTTTATATTAAAAAAAGAAGTTAATTTTATTTAATTACATCATTACACGAAAATTTATCGTAATTAAAGTTTTTTCCCACTATCAGTGAATTAATATATTAAATCTTTTCCTGTTCGTGACAAACATGGCATCTTTTCCTAACTGGGACGTGGTGAACAAAGAGATTGAAATGGATTCGGTGTACTGGAATTGTAAATGCACATATTCATACTAACCCTTAGCTTCAAGTGTATTGTTGTTAATCTATTAAGGATGGCGACCCGCAAAACCAAATTTACAAAAAACAACTTGAAAATAAACTATTTGACAAGAACAAGAGAAAAATCTTCTTTGAAAAACAAAACAAAAAAACAAACAAACGAAAGAAACTTAACTTATTGTTAATATACCTACTATAATATTACAGTTCATTGGAGCCCCAAAATAGGTGGGGAGGCTTCACGAGAACCAATGAACTCATGAAGATCACCACTTTAACCCTTTCCATCATCAAAGGTAATGAATACTTCAACACGAATTTTTGTGTGCGGCACGGAATAGTTAGGCAGATGTCACATATGGACATGCGTGTTGATATTAGTTTAAGATTTTGTATACCAAGTGTTTGTAGAGCTTTTTCTTTTTTCTTATTAGATGACATGGACATTAAAAAAAAAGACACTAATACAAGGTAACGAAAAATAACATGTAGCAGAGCAGGTAATCCTGTGGATAGTTATCATCTGGCGTCTGCAATGAGAACCAAGTAAGACAGAAAGATACACTCTTAGGCACACACATATAGCCACAGGCCAACACACACACACATACATGTTAAGAGACATACAATATACAGAAACAAACAAATATATACAAATTAAAAAGTCCTGAACCTATTGAATCTATCGTGAATATTTTTTTCCTTCTTTTAAGTTCTTCAGTTCTTTTAGATGGTACCTTGCTGCCACATAGCTGGAGGATATAACCTGTCAGACCAGGAAAGAAACATATTTTGACAAGTCAGATAAAGTATTATTTATGGCAGCTGTCTTGTTTCCTGTCCTAGAAGCAAATTGATCACTATATTTGTTTTTCAACTATAAACTTCAAGGTGGAAAAAAATATGTATGAAAAATTGAACATATGTTTTCATTTTCTTGTTCTTGGATTCGCTAAATCATATTTTCGAATCGTTTTAATTTACTTGTTAGTTGTCATCGCTCAGTGGATATCTGCACGTATTAAAACAGTTTTATTGCCTAACCGAGTTAACATATGTTCATTTCTTTACACTTTTAAGGTGACGCCTTCACTTACACAAGGTGTTCGCAAATTTGTGGTCCAAATTTCTAGGTGTATTTCTGACACCAAAAGAAGAGTTAGCTCATAGTGAAGAATTCCGTTTTATTTTGAAGATAAGGGTTTCCAAGGGTTACTTATACAAATCTACACGTGTTCATTAATTTACACCAAATTTTGTATGAATTGAGACAGGTTATAGAGATACTCCAGGTGACACAGATGCTGCAGTTGTCAGTGTCGTCACCCAATTTTGAAAATGAAATTTCAAACTACTTCCATACCGTTGGACATATCTGTTCGAAACTTAGCATAACTATTAGTTGACACCATAGAAAAATACTGTGCATGTCCTCACCCTCAAACGACCCCATCTTTCAGCGTCGTGAACATATCTTTTTAGTAACTAATGAACATATTTGGCCAGCACTAAGAGCGGGTATATCAAATCATGGTAAATAAAATAATTATCTCGCGGTATATCAGAATGGATCCATTCAAGTAAAATGTAGTTATTGAGGTCAAATTTGTATCAATTTAGTTGATATTAGGAGTTAAAATAGGTCGTCATTGGATGGTCAGAGCTGCCAACCTGCTTTATAATTATTTGTTTTTGAAATAGCACTATGTCGTTTATTAGATTAATATCTGGGATCCCCTTGTGATGATCAACGTTATACTTGTAGGCCAACGCCAGAAGACAGAAAATTGTGAGGTAGATCTGTGAAAAGTATACGTCATGAAATGCTCAAAATGTCACTTCTCCACCTTTAACTTGCTATAATATTTAGTTTCCAGTACTGTGTTCTATGTCTCTCGTATAATACAGTATATATCATCTTTATGAAACACCATATATTCAATAAACTGACATAGTGTGATTTGCAAAAAAAAAAAAAAAAACTTTATCCGAGATTGGCAACACTGACAATCCTATTATATAACATTTAAGCTCCTTATATCCACCATATTGATACAAATTAACTCCTGGAAGATAAATTTTATTTCAATGTATCGTCTCTGATTTATTAACCAAATATTTATTTTATTTACTATTATTTAAGGAGCCATTTTTGGGCTCCAAGTTGGAAACCCTTGCCTCAAAAATAACGGGAAATCCGACACATCAGGAAACTAGCTTTCTTTCTATTTTTGGTGTTCGTTTACCCACTTACGATATTTTCCCCCATATCTTGAAGTGTACGTGCAAGAAAAAAAACCCGACCGAGCTTTGAAGAATCACTTGGCTGAACTGGATTAGATTGAAAAGATCCATATTGAATTGAATTACATTTTGGGTTTTGTAGCAGCTGACAGTAACTAATGCCTGTTTTGCGATATTTGGGATCATCTAGGTTGTCAGAGGAAACCAGTGTCTTTCTAGCATCTTTTTATCCCATACAACTTCCCGGGCTAGTACTGCTGACTGATACTTTCCCAACGGACAACATAAACTATTACCAGGTGTATGCATAAGTTTTTGCCGGTTTTTGTGGTAAAGAAGACACGTAATTTTCAAGGGAAATTCATTTTGTTTTATTCAAAATATTGGCCATCGGCTTCTACACATTTCGCCCATCTTTCAAGTAATTGATGCATACCATGACAGAAAAACTGCTTGTCTTTTGCGGCAAACTATTCGTCGAGCCATTTTCCAATGTCTTCGAAATTGCTAAAGTGCTGCTCTGCGAACGCGTGCCCCATTGATGCGAAGATATGGCGCCAGGTCTCGGGAGTACGGCTGGTGCGGAAGGATGTCCCATCCAAGCGATTTCAAGGTGTCTTTCACTGGTTTTGCTGTGTGAGACGGCACATTGTCGTGTAACACAATCACTTTGCCATGTTTTCGGGCCCATTCCGGTCGTCTTTCAATCAATGCGTGATTTAAATTAATCATTTGTTGGCGATTGTTGTGCATTAACGGTTTCGCCGGGCTTCAAGAGTTCATAATACACAATACCGCTCTGGTCCCACCAGACACAAAGCATGGTCTTCTTGCCGAAGCGATTTGGCCTTGGTGTTGAAGGACCGACTTCGCCAGGTGAAAGTCACGATTTTTTCCGCTTCGGGTTTTCGAAATAATTCCATTTTTCGTCACCCGTTACAATTCGATACAAAAAGAATTTTCTTTCGTGGCGTTGAAGCAGCATTTCACAAGTGACTTTACGATTTTCCATTTGACGTTCATTCAAATCGTGTGGGACCCATTTACCCAGTTTATTGATCTTCCCCATTGCTGGTAAACGATCTGCTGATTGTTTTTTTTGACACATTTAACGCTTTTGCCAATTGCTGTTGAGTTTGAGTTGGGTCATCCTCCAATAACACCTGCAATTGCTCGTTTTCGCACTTTTGTTGTCTACCAGAGCGCGCACTGTCTTTCACATTGAAATCACCACTTTTAAATTGTCGAAACCATGTCTCACATGTTCTAATCGATGGAGCGTGTTCACCATATGTTTCTACCAGCACACGATGACTTTCAACAGTCTTTTTCTTTTGATTAAATAAGAAAAGTTATGCGTGCCGCAAATGTTCTTTTTCAGGCACAAACTTCGACATGATCACTGAACGATAAAACAAAGACGCTAGTGTTTGGTGGACTCAATTTGTGTTTGTTTGTAGTTTAATGTCAGACGAACAAAATGACGTATGGGCCAAATAAATACGCTGCGTACTTTTCGCTGGCACCATCTCTTAGGTAAACCGGAAACTACTTAAGCATAAACCTGGTAACTGGAGAACTTAGAGGCTTGAGCTTCTCTGTAGGTCATAAAAATAAAGTTTAAACGACATGGAAAAGTCTGAACACTGGAAATCTGTTGTTATTTATTTTTTTAAAAAAAATGAGTCCCACATTGAAGCAAAGAACCACTTTGAAACCAAACACTGTTATTATCCTCTGAAAGCTCTCTGGCTGGGTATAGATTCTTCAATACATACTATCCCCACAGGGAGACTAAAACTTCCTTCTCTTCCGACACATTTGAGGACAAAAGGATAATTAATAACAGAGCATTCATTGGTAGCACCTTCTTTGCTACCCGTATTGCCAAAGGGTTGTACCTGACATACTTACTCTTCCTTTTTCTTCTTCTTCCAGTAAATCAATTTAATCATAGGTTTGCTGAAAGTGCGTGTATGTTATGTATAGAATTTTGAAAACGTTTTGGTGGCTATGTTATACATCTTCGATCACTATTGCTTTCCAAAGAACTATTATTATCTGCTTCCATCTAAACAACTTGCCATATTTTTTTGGAATATCAGCAGCGTTCTTCTGATAACCACAAGACTTTTAAAGCAAAATTAGTATTATCCATTATTTTCGGTTTTGGATTTAAAATTTTCTCAACGCACATCGTCTCTTTCCTAAGTTTCATATAAACTGACGGTTTCTTACAGGACATTGTTTGTTATTTTTACAGGACAAATATGTAACAAAACTTTGATTTTATTACCGAAATTGTTTTCAATCTGAATTGCTCTAAGATGTACGTATTTGTGTTTTACTATACGGATACATACCGAAATGTTATCATAGTTGAAACCGGGTCACTTTTGGTGGTCCGACTTGAGCAGAGCCTATCTACAGTAGAAGGCCGGAGTATTGAAAAATGGCAACATTGCCCAGACGGCTGACTGCGCTGGTATCATGGCGTGTATTTAAATAACTTTGTAGGAGGCATGTTCAAATTATCGCTGACATTTTTTTGTTTTTTGAAATGTTCGTCGAATGATGTTGGAGACTTACGTAGAAGAGGATCAATTGGAGATACGTAACATATTTAAAAAAATATAAATAAGTTTTGATATTTACAATGAGATGGCTCAGATGAGCTATGAAAGACGACCATCAGTTAGCCCAATCACTTCTTTCAGATGTAGAAATATGTTTTCGGATATATTTTTTGTTGTAAAGTATTATATGTAGATCTATGAGCAAATAAATCTACTATTTACATAAGTAGCTTTAATTTTACGAGGGGTAAGTATGTAATATTACGAGGCACATTCATAGGAGTAACAAATAACTTCATACTCTATGTACAAGGGGCCAAATTAAATTTACATGTCCTTTATGTAAGAAATATTAAACTCTTATGAGCCGAGAAATTAACACTTAATTGTGTAGTCTACACGGAACTTTCTTATAAAAATGCATTTTGAAGTACGTTTCGTAAACTCCACCAGAAAGGGCTATATACTATTCCAAATTTTAACTGATCTCCATTTCTAGATAAATTCACCAATATAATCTTTGAGAAAGGTTCTTTTTACCTACGTAGCGTGATTAAAGGTTTCAATGTTGTGTAAATAATGTCTAAACAAGGTAATAAACATATCTGTAAAAGGAATGTGCAATAGTCCTCAAGCGATTAGAATGGAGCAGCTCCCACAATAAAACATACGTAGTATTTATGATAGAAAATAGTAAAGAGCATGAAAATTGTGACTGTTTGTAGGTGTCTCCAAGATGTCATCAATTTGAGGAACTATTTCTTTCACGGTGTCTTTCGTAAGTCTGAACCTTGTAAAGAAATCAACATCATTCCAATTTTTCAAAAAAGTTTGGATGTCTCCAGATTGCTGGAATGCACATCGAATTTAAGTATTCCAAAAATATTTTATCGTCCTCCTCGTACGAAGAGGACGAATCTGAAATCATATGCAACATATTTCACAAAATGTTTTAAACTCATCAGTTTGCGTGCGATTTATTAGAACCTATTCATAAGTTCCCAGTCATAGTTAACACAGCAAACGACGTACTATATCAGCCGGCAGGCTTCCCATGATGCTGCTGTAATATTCTGTACTCTTCCTTCCTAAAATCCATTCAGATTCCAGAGCACAGAACACCACAAAAAGAATGTTACACATTCAGAGGGGCACACAATGATAAAAGCCCATGAATGCCATGCAATTTCGAAAATAAATAACGTATTCTTTATCGGTAGGATTTTCCTCTAATATCTTATGTTGTATAGAAACCTTAATGTATAACTTAACAAAAGGGTTTGTCTACGCAAGAGAAGCATTGGGAAATTTTATTCTTATTTAGATAAAAATTATGAGACAAAGCACTTTCCAAATGAATCCTGCTAATTCTTCCGGAAAATTTTGGGAATCTTTCAACTACGTTACCTGTTCTACTAGTTACGACTATTCCCTCTACAGTAATACACCCACAATACGTGGAACATTTTCCTACAACCACTACTGTGCAAGACAAGAGAAATGAGTGACTTAGAAAGATTCCCATTTCACACTTTTCATTGCACTGAATTCATGTAGCAAAGGCACTGACATTTTCAAGCTTTCCAAATGCTTCTTCACCATAATTATTACACACTTTCATAGACCAATGAAACACTTAATAGTCCAGTCCCTGGCAATACCTCTGTAGGAATTTCATAGTTGACGACATTTCTCTTCATATTCATGGAGAACATGTTTATTTGAATAAAAAAATATGAGGTAGACATTCTGCGTCCCGGGCATAACCCCAGAATCCGCCATATTGGAAAATGGCCGATTGACGCCCGTCAAGGTTCGGAGACATGTACTTTGGCGCCCCTTATGCCCCTTCGAATAATCCGATTGTCATAAGTGATACATCGTTGGAGAGCCTATGGAACACAGATTCGAACTATATATAACTTGTGTCCATAGTGTCTAAATTGTAGAAGAAGAAGAAGAAAAGTAGGGAAAAATCGTTCTTATTTTCCTTCTTGGGCAGTTGGCAACACTGACGCTTACCGTACGCTGACAAAAAACAGGGTATACCTTAGACAATTGTGTGAAACATACGCAACAAACATGCAGATCGGTGTAATACAAAATAAAAGTAAAATCAGAAATCAAATATTGTCAATGGAGCACATTTGTTATTAGGCTTATGAGCCCCCTCCTCTTTCTGCACTCTTTTCTACTACCACTAGGCAACTGAAATTAACTTGTTCTTATGGAATTGAATTTTGAATCCAAAATGTTGTAGCGTCATATATGGGAAAACAATTTAACATATAACCTATGATATAGTTCACAGATCTATTCGCAGTACTCAAAATGTTGTGACGCTTGATATTCATTTGTTGTCCGTATTAGCACAAGTCATGGAGCATGTACAAACTGAACAGCATATAACACTTTCACGTTTGCAAGCACATCTCATATTAGAACAACCACTTGTACACCCACAATATTGTAGAATTCTGTCAGGAATAAAATTTATGTTCTGTACAGGTATTAAAACCCCATCATCAAAGTACCATCCATATTCTACTGGATTTAGCCTGTGGTGAGGCGACACGACTGATGCGCAAGTATGAACAACGTTTTAGATGAGTAGACAGAGAATGTGATGTAGGAGGCAGTTCATTCACTGATTGCAACAAGCTTCTGTTGTACATGTAACACCTCAACTCATCAAATGTGTTTCCTTCACACCTTGGTTTAATAACTTTAACAAGGAATTCATCAGCTTGAGAAAAAGTCTTCTGATCCGGTGGAAATGATAGCCCGAATTCTTGTAAATAGATTTCTGGATGTGCTTTTAAGGCTGATGTTTTAGTGCCAATCTTACTAGTAACATCTGAACCCGTTAATATATGAAGAGCAAGTAAGGAACTACACAAAGGTTGATATAAGCGTTCGGCTAATGTATGAATGGGAATTGTGCTGTTCGCTGACTTCATCAACCAAAGTTCCTGTAGTCCATAAGAAATCATCATCTGATAAAAGTGCAGAAGCAACATGGCAACATCCGTATCAGATGACATTACAACGATTATCGAGATTCCTTCCTGTAAAGCATAGATGCAATGTGGTATAATTCTAAGATCTGCTTCCTCAATGTCTAATTCCAATTCAGAAAGTGGTTTGATTACAGAATTACAAATGGATATCCCTGGGGTCCTGGAAGAATTTGTTGTTGTGATGTATGTTCGAAATTCTAATTCTTGTGCCTTTTCAATTATTGTATCTTTAAAAAACTTTTGCAGCAGCTCTTTGTTCCTAGAAGACGCCCAAAATGTTTCCATCTGTACGGGACAGCATGTGGAGCTATCAATTGTTAAGAGTTCGATTGGATCAGCCATTTTTCTTCTCTCTCTTGTTCCTTGCTTTATTGACCCTTCTGGGTAGATGTCTAACACAAAGTCTACTCGACATGGTTTCCTGCTCTTTACAGACATATTCAAGACCGTTGTACACATTTCCTGGAAAGTTTTAATATTTTTGGCAGGAATTTTTCTTAGTTGCTTCATCACATCAACAACAATACAGAATGATTTGCTGGTTACAGTAGGAAACATACATTCATTATGTACTAGATTCTTCAGTACCTCAGATAATAGAGTGTGTTTCGTAGCTGCTAAAGTAAAGCCATCTGAATCAAACAAAGTATTGGAAAGTGTGATATCATAACCTCTTTCCTTAGCAATTTCAAGAATCCTATAGCTCTTGGTGTTCTCCTTCAAAGTTCTTTTACCATAAGATTATTTAACTTTTACTGATTGGTCTCGTTTAAATCTTGGTTCCTTCAGTCTTTCAATAGTATCAGACAGCAGTTTAGATTTATTTACAAATCTATCACGACGAAAATCTTCGTAAGCTTTGACTCCTCTCTCTAGAAAACGCAAAATTAATTCTAAATCTTCCGAATGAACAACTTCTTTAGTCACAAAGTTATGCAACTGTACAATTCCAGAATGTGGTTCGTACGGATTGCCACTATGAGTCTGCGTAAATCGTAGAATGGA
>JAGDQP010005942.1:36560-64863 GCA_022664845.1 Lepisma saccharinum | reverse complement strand
TAAGATCTGCTTCCTCAATGTCTAATTCCAATTCAGAATGTGGTTTGCTTACAGAATTACAAATGGATATCGCTGGGCTCCTTTAAGAATTTGTTGTTGTACCACTGATGTATGTTGGAAATTCTAATTCTTGGTCCTTTGCAATTATTGTATCTTTAATAAACATTTTGGGCGTCTTCTAGGAACAAAGAGCGTTTCTTAACGATTTCAAGATTCCTATAGCTCTTGGTGTTCTCTTGCAAAGTATTTTTTTTTAACTTAAGATTATGTATCTTTTGCTGAATGGTCTTGTTTAAGTCTTGGTTCCTTCAGTCTTTCAATAGTATCAGACAGCAGTTTAGATTCATTTACAAATATATCAGGATGAAAATCTTCGTAAGTTTTGACTCCTCTCCCTAGAAAACGCAACATTAATTCTGCATCTTCCGAATGAACAACTTCTTTAGTCACAAAATTATGCAACTGTAGAATTCGAGAATGTGGTAAGTACAGGTTGCCACTATGAGTCTGCGTAAATCGTAGAATGGATTGAACGTGAGATTCTAGATCAACTGCAAGACTTCCTGTCAGTTCATGATGTAAGTCAAGCTCGTAAGTGACCAGTGTGGTATTAGTCAATTCCCTAAAAGTATTGCATATAGACAGAACGTTGTGGTAAACTAATTCCCATTCTGCAACATATTCTTTTCACCGAGTTTCTACAATTATCCCACCACTGGATTTTTGACTCCGGTTTATAGTTTGTTTAGAACAAGCCATATCAGCTCCCACAGTATTGAATTGGGTATTTGCACGCCGAACAACAAAATGACCTTCAATAAATTTGGTGTAGATGTTTGGATGATCACTGTCCAGCAAATTCATGATTTCCAAGTACAATGAACACCATGAAACATAATTAATACAATTGAAAGTTCTAAATATTGGTAATAACTGTTGCATTGTCTCTAAATGTAGTAGCCACAATCCTTCCCTATCAGCTCGAATGAGATTTTTTTAGAAGTGTTACCATATGCAAAAAATCCATTCCAATAACGAACGATTTCGTTTCTTTCCATGCAATCTGAGGCAAAAGCCCTTAATTCATGACGAAGGGTAGAAATTAAATCGCTCAGCTTTTGATATTGTTCATGAGCACAAGACTTGTTCCTATTATGCACTTCATCTAAGAGGATTCTTGCCTCTTCTTTTAATTTTTGAAACTGTTCCCCACACTTCTGAAAAAATGATTTCCATTGCATAGGTTCAATAGCATCTGCTAGCATTAAAAATGCTTTTAACGAGCGATTGTAGTTGTTACCTTTTAGAATTGATGACATAATGCTGACACCGAATACTCTATTCTCTGTAAAGGCGTGCTCAATTCCAGTTCCTGACAAATATTTTCCAATACATTTCATAACAATTTTGGACATGTGGAATGATCCTAACATGAAGATAATGTCTTTAAATTCTTCTGGGTTCATTAGTTTTATAGCTGCAGCAGTATGATAGATTCCTTCATCACAAACAATTGGTAGTGCTTCTTGACGCAGCTGTTTCCTTATGTCTTGGAAATTCTTCATAGCTGTATATACAGCTGCCTCATTCGTTGCAGGATATGGAATAATTGGAAGAAATCCTACTTTTTTCTTTGGAACGTTGGCCGAAGATATAACAGCACTGAAGCTATTCCATGTAGGCACAATAGAATCATACTTGTCCTCTACATGAGGCAAGGCTCGGCACAAGCTGATAATTGTCTCTTTGTTTACTACTAAGTTGCTCTCTACATATGATGTTCGCAGGTTTTCTGAAAATTTCGTTGATTCTGGGAGATGTAAT
Source organism: Lepisma saccharinum (assembly GCA_022664845.1). Lineage (NCBI taxonomy): Eukaryota > Metazoa > Arthropoda > Insecta > Zygentoma > Lepismatidae > Lepisma > Lepisma saccharinum. Next base: position 63,039 of record JAGDQP010005942.1, on the reverse strand, counting down.
ACCCTTTCGCGATGGTGATAATTTCTCAGGATTTGGCATGGTAGGTGGATTGCCATTCTCTTGTTTTTATTATCTAGATTCATGGATGAAACTAGTTGGAGGAGTCGTTGACGCATCTTGAAAGAGCACCATCACAATGTCGTGTGTTCCATGTAATCCAGATAAAGTAGCTCATGATCAAAATTATCAAAAGCGAATGTGGTAAAGTCATGTTCTGTTAGATTACTAGGTAGTGGCACATACTGTTGCTTGGACTAATGGCATATTTAACTAGCATTTGCCGATTTCTCATAAGATCGTTGTAACTTACAGATAAACCTAGCTTGTTGAAAGATGTAATAAGTAACTTGCTTTTGCATTTTTCATATATCGCATGAGCATTCATTAAATGAAGAGGAGTTTTCTTCTGACCTCTGTGAACATTGTAGTAAAGAATTTGGAATCACGACATTGCTTTGAGTCCTTTGCCTGTCACCTGTCCAGAATAGTCCTGTGGTTCACCTTCTTCTTCACATTCCTCCTCTATATCTTCGTTGTTTGAAAACATTTCTGATCGTTTCATACTAAATAACTCCACAAAAAAAACTTTGAACAACACTTGGTATCTTTGTACTTCTCCACGCTGTATTAAGTTGCGAAGCATCACAAAATTTATCTCCCAAACCAAAATCAACATCTCTTAAAGCTGATTTAAGGAGTTGTGCTGCTTGTTTAACAACGTCATAGACTCTAACTTTGTCTGCAATTTCTTCTGCACTAATTTTAGATGAAAACACCATCAATGACTCATTTCTTTCTTTAGGTTTAGAAAATCTAATGGCTTTTCCATATTGTCGCAATAAAAATATCCTAACTTCTTTGTTCCTTATTACAATTTCGTTAGCAGTGTCGTTAATCATATATCTTATTTCGCTTAGTGTAAATCCCCACCTACTTTCAAACAAGGGTGAAATCCTGTCATTTACTCTCTGGAAAGCTGAAACTTTAATATTGTCCACCTTGGGCACATTTTCACGGCATTGACGTTCATATTTAGCAAAGTATCCCTCAAGGCACAATTTGTGATAATATACGTCGGCACCAAACACAGCAGCAGGATCTTGTAAGTCACAAACACGTGTAAATACCTCATCTTGAAAATGCATAGTAGCATTTAGAAATCGGGTTGCCCTATCACTTTCACAAATTCTGAACTTTTGTCTTACACCAGAATGTCTCACATGGTTACAGATAACACAAGTTCGAGTTCTGCATGCACTTCACTTGCCGTTACTTTCGATTGTCGCACTGGACGTTTTCTGTTTATGACATCTCCCTTTCCTAAGTCCTCATCACCTTCATTAGTTTCTTCAGACATACTTTTAAGGTTGTCAAGTGTCTTCTTCATTGTATACGTCATGTAATATTCATTATTTGAATGGTACACAAAAGATTGATTGTAAGAGTCTTCAATCGTTTTGCAACAGCATCACATCGTATGACACTTGCCTCCAAAATTCATTTGAGTCCACATTCAGAAGTAGTTGAAACTTTTCCTGTTGTATCTTTTTGACATATAACATATTTTGACAGATCAACAGTCTCTTTCTGTTCAATTGACCTGTTAAGGGGCACTCCTATTCCGGCTTTAAGATCCATAATCTTGGCTACTCAAATTTATCTGCAAGAAGAAGGAAAGTTGCAATTAAAAACTTTTAAATGAAAAATTGACACGTAAGTTTACATCTAACTTTAATGGTTTAAAGTAGGCCCTACTAATGGCAATACATTTTAACATTAGACATGTAAATTTCTTGGTTTAACATCACACAGTTCATTAAAAATATCTCCAACAGTGATAGGAAATATCGAGGCCCCTAACAATACCTCTGTAGGAATTTCATAGTTGACGACATTTCTCTTCATATTCATGGAGAACATGTTTATTTGAATAAAAAATATGAGGTAGACGTTCTGAGTCCCGGGCATAACCCCAGAATCCGCCATATTGTCAAATTTTGATTACTGTGAATAGATCTGTGAACTATATCATAGGTTATATATTACATGCTCCATGACTTGTGCTAATACGGACAACAACTGAATATCAAATGTCACAACATTTTGATTACTGTGAATAGATCTGTGAACTATATCATAGATTATATGTTAAATTGTTTTCCCATATGTCACGCTACAACATCTAGGATTCAAAATTCCATTACATATGAACAAGTTGGTTTCAGTTGCCTAGTGGTAGTGGAGAACAGTGTAGAACGAGGAGGGGGCTCAAAAGCCTAATAATAAATGTGCTCCATTGGCATAATTTTATTTCTGATTTTTCCTTTACTTTGTATTACACCGATCTGCATGTTTGTTGCGTATGTTTCACACAATTGTCTAAGCTATACCCTGTTTTTCTTTGTCGGCGTACGGTAAGCGTCAGTGTTGCCAACTGCCCAAGAAGGAAAATAAGAACGATTTTTCCCTACTTTTCTTCTTCTTCTTCTACAATTTAGACACTATGGACACAAGTTATATATAGTTCGAATCTGTGTTCCATAGGCTCTCCAACGATGTATCACTTATGACAATCGGATTATTCGAAGGGGCATAAGGGGCGCCAAAGTGCATGTCTCCGAACCTTGACGGGCGTCAATCGGCCATTTTCCAATATGGCGGATTCTGGGGTTATGCCCGGGACGCAGAATGTCTACCTCATATTTTTTTATTCAAATAAACATGTTCTCCACGAATATGAAGAGAAATGTCGTCAACTATGAAATTCCTACAGATGGTATTGCTAGGGACTAGATTATAAATTAAAGAATAAAGAAAGCACTTTTTCGTATAGAAATATCTTTCTACTAGGAGCCATTCGATTTACTTTTTACCTACTATGATTCGGATTTATCTTACATATTTCACTTTCGTGTACCGAACCAAACACTTATACTTTTTCACTTCTTTGAATCTATATAAGAATAAATTTACTTCACAATAATTATAGAAATAATTCCTATGAATTTCATGTCACTTTCCGATCTTTTGTTTGTCTTTAAGATTTGAAAAACCAGTAATTTACAATAACCATCACTGTCTATATTCCGAAATACAACGCCGTTGCCTCACAAGCTACGCGTACAACCAGGATCGCATGTTCACTGTTTCAACCAATAAGAAATAACTTCCGTCAGAAAAATTAAAAGTTAAGACTGGCACATAGAAAAGGAGTATACATTATTAAGACACCATTTCGGGCATTGAGAACCTTTTAAATATAACTAAATTTGATTGCACGTTACACTCCATTGCTTCATAGTACCCTCTGGCCTGCTACTGTAGAAAGCTCTGACTTGATCCAAACATAGGTGACTCGGTTGCTGGTCCGAAACCTGACCCGAATCCCACGGGGACCCTGTCTTTACGGAAATAATCTGACTGACCCGTTCTTGACCCAAATGCTCAGATTGTGAATCGGTGACCGATGGCCGAATACTGATTAACATCTCAGACCACACGACTACCTCAATAGGCTGTCATTTGGACATCGCTGGGGCTATTTTAGTTCTTTCTGGCAATGTAAGACTATTTCCATATGATATTACTATTGTTAGGAATCTTTTAGCATCGATGCTTTGGGGATAAAGTGCCTGTCTCGATCACCGCCTGAAAGAAACACTGTTCAAACGCTTGTAACAATCAGCATATTCACGCATTTTTTTTAAAATTTTTCAATGTATTATAATTTTTTATGTAATCTCGTCTTTTATAATTCGTTACTGGTTCGAGCATTTCTTTTTAAGTAAACGTGAAAGGATTCAAATACCGACATACATTTATTTCTCTACTCTAAAACATTTGAATTTACCATTTCCTCAAATAGTTCAAGGCAACTAATGGGTCTTACTTTCGGCGTCCTGAGAAAAGCCGACTACTTCAGGGTGGATTGTATAGAAACGGCTTGCTAATTGCAGAAGCTATTAACCACTACAGAGATTGCATCCAGTGAAGGAAGACTCCCCTCTGAGATTTACAGTACCTTTCCATAGCTCATCTGAGCCCTAGACACTTTGTCGACCAGCACGGAGTCAAATTGGCGGAGAGGAGACTCTACGAAACTACTAGAGATCACGTTCCAGAATTCCAGCACATGGGAAAAACGTTAGGCGGAAACAATGCCAGATTGAAAGAAGGGAATGAAATAAAGGACACCCAGATGGGTGAATCATCTTTCCTTTCTTCCTTTCTTTTCTTAACGTAACGGGATCGAGAGAGAAATCGAAAAGCGGTAGCACACTGTTAAAAGTTAGTATTGCTCGAGTAGTCGAAGTGTGTTTTTCGAAATAGCACATTGTGTCATCACGCGACTGTGAAACGTGAACTTAGATTTTTTTGTACACGTATATATTCTTCGCTATGGCCGGCTAAGTAACTTACGTGTGTGATCCGAATCTCGATCTCTTTCTCATTCCTTGCTTTTTGTCGATGCGTGCTTATATAATTAGTTGACACGATGAGTTGTGAGTGTGTATGTGGGCGTAAAGACAGACTTTCGCAACCTACTGGAACTCAGTGCTCGCACCCAGTGACCGCCGTGACGACCATCTGCGGTTGGAATACGCAGGTATCGAACTCAGCACCCATGAGGTACAAGACATCACAGATGTTACAAGCTTCAATTAAGCCTGAACCAAGCCTTTTCTTCTTTTCGCACCATCCATATGCATTGGCCAAGAAGCGTCGAAAACGCTGGTATCCGAAAAGGAAAAGATACAGACTTGTTGGAGGAAAGATTCTCCAGATTTATTTTTTTTTTTTTTTTTTTTTGCCATTTCGGAGCGTGGGCTCTAGTCATTTCCGAAATTATTGAACCAGACTTTTTTTATCTTAACTTTGATTCTTGCCTAAAAGCCTTTTTTTAACCTCCAACTTGTGAATGCCGGAATGGTACTGGAACTTTTAGCCATGAACGCCAACCTCCGAGTTTAATTTGCTGAACTGTCAGTTGGTTAATTTCATTTAAAAGAAATAACTGGCCTTAATGGAAAACTCTCTTAAATCTAGAAACTTAGATTAGTATTGGGAGAAGATACTTCTGGAAACCCTGCAACAAATAATTTTTCTCTTGCGTCACTTGCCGTTAAGGGCACTGCGGTAGTGTGACATTTCTGTCTAGTGCTTGAATTCACTGTGTGAACGGTTCGGAGTGTGGTCTTCATCTTCTCCAATAATTAACACAAGAACTCATTAGTCCTTGCTTGCCACATTCGCATTAGAACATTGGAGAGCATCCACAGAGAATTCCCAATATCCAAGTTGTTTATATTCTTCTTATTTTGTGTACGAGAAACGGAAATAAATATTATATGTGTATGTGTCTTATAGTACTTTCAAACATACTAGGTTTTTCTATATTGCATCATATTCCAAGATAAAAAAAAGGGCGTGTCTTTCTTTGAAAGAAACGACTGTGGCTCGCAGCCCCACCTCCTCCACTGACCGGAGTCCAGTTTCTATGCCCCGTTACGTCTGGACTATAGGGGGTGACAGAGCACTGACAGGGGACAATTTGTCAGATTCAGTTTTCTGTTGGGTAAACGAAAACAAAAATATTGTTTTGTTTGGAACTTGCATTTTTCCTCAAACCTTAAAATTTATAAAAGTACAAAATGTCGTTGCCCGACAGGTCGTATATAAGTCTTATGTAATCTACGAATATCTATCTATATATATTGAATAGTGTGTAATGAATTCTTGGCCAAGTATTCATAGAATATATTTCTTATAATGTAATTAATTGGTAAGATTATTGATTTATGTGTGTGTATGCGTTATCCTATGAATATTTACCATAGATTTGGTGTGAGATATTTTTGAATATATAGTTGTTTTCTACGATGTCATTTGCCTGCATAGATGAGTTGGAATCGAATTTCAGAATTAATACCTGTGACATTAGCAACGAAATAGCCAAATTATAAATAAATCGCTCCGGGTGTCGGAACTTAATTAGCTTAGTGCAAACTACCATCATCTGATTTCCGTAATTTCATTTTTTTGGTTTAAAGAAAAATCATCTTGGCATCAGTATGCAACTTTCTCTGAATTGTGTTATTTATTTTTTCTTAAATCTATTGTAGCTGAAGTTTTAAAACCAATCTATATGAAATTAATTTAATCTGGTGGAAGCGAAAAATACAGGCGTGCTCAGGTAGTCAGCCTCAGTATCTAATTTGAATATAAACTTGTAAACTTCCACCGACTCTCCTCAGTCCGGCCCGGTAATCATAATAACAAAAATAATGTGAATACGCTAGTGTTGTGAAAATGTACTAATATATTCAGCCCAAAGCCACGGCACAGTGTTCTGTACGCAAACTTCTATGTAATAGTATTACTATTTCGGTTATAGTTAATCAAAGTGTTTGAACCTTGCGACGAAACAATTCATGTCGCGTGCCACAAGTTTATTTACGGCTGTCAGCTGATTTGTTTATTAATTGAGCGAAGGTATTTTTTTTCTTCTTGTAAATGTCACATCAAGTAGCTCATTCAATTAAAAAGCTATGCTATAGTGTCAAATTAGAGTAAGGAAGGGAGGACATTGTAAAGGAGAAGTCGTGTGAATCATTCAATCAAATAATCTGTTCAGTATTATCATTATTTTCGTTAAATAGTGATATAAAAAATGTGTGATCAAAGATATAGATACTACCGCTGTTTCTGGTCTGCAATGCAATTCATTTTAATATCCACCTAGGGATAACATTCCACTTCATGGTTAAATTTATTATAACTGTTTTTTTCATTATGTTTTCTATAAAGTTTTCCCAAATCATCTTTCTCATTTCTTTGGTTGCACTAATTTTTCCCTTTCTCATAAGTGTTAAGGCGAAAGCTATTTTGATATTCTCTCCGGATAGGAAATATATAGCATCCTTCTTTATCAGCTCTAAAAAGCAATTGAGAGTCTCCATTAGAGGTTTTATTCTGGTATGTATCGAATAGAGAATTGTCAGTTTTTCTTTAGCCTTGTAGCGTAGTGCTCCGTGGCACGAAGTGTTGCATACCGCACGGGCGCTTGAACCACCGAAATTTCACAGACGCTGAAGCATCCTCTGATCCAATATACCTACAACTCCTATCCAACCAGACTCAGACAGGCTTCCTAAAGCCATGGAATCCGTCCCGGGAAGTCTGTTTCACAATTCCTAGGTCAACCCATCCTTAAAAATTTGTATCCGAAGCGGTGCAGGATGTATTTCTACACTCCTCCATCCGAAACTGATACACGCTATAGAGTAAAACAGGGATCTTCAATTATTTTTTCCTGGGGTCCGGATTGATGGTAATATCACAAAAAAAAAGAGCCTTGCTGTTCAGATGGTCGAATATTAGTAAGGTAGGAAAGTAAGCCCAAGCGGCCGTAGCTCAGTTGGCCGAGTGTGCACTTGCATTCGGAAGGTTCTGAACCGAGCAGCCGTAGTTCAGTGGTAGAACGTTGGCGTAGCACTCAATGCGCCATGGGTTTGATCCCAGTGGCCGGCCATCCTGTCTGATGTTTTTCCTAGGTGTTTCCTCAGTTCCAGCAGGCAAATACGGGAATGGCACCTTCAACGTAGGATCTGGCCGATACCTTCCCGAATCCTTTTGCCATCCCCTATCACGGCCTGACCCATAGATGCCTAAAGGCCATAAATAAAATTCAAAATTCGGAAGGTTCTGGGTTCTATACCAGCGGCGGACCATCCTGACTGAGGTTTTTTCTCGGTTACACCATGCAAAAATTCCAGGATGGTAACTTTAACTTAGGCCCTGGCCGACTCCTTCTAGCTTCATTTCTCGTATCCTATCCCGGCCTCAATTCTAGATAAATAAATCGCCATAAATAAAATGAAATAGGACAGTAAGAGAGTACGCTTATTTGGTTACACCGTATAACTGTATGGAATAATCACAAGAAAATGAAAAGTAGACACAGCACAAAGTTGCATGAAAACACATTACATGTTTTTCTTTCATTTTTTAAAAATTTCAAGTTCGTACATATAGTATATATACATCATATTCACGTACATTCACATATAATACATTACTTTTGACATCATTACTTCGACTGGCGTGAGTCAGATGTCAAAAGGGCACAAATAAAGTTCGGATTAAACTGTAGAACTCTGGGGGGAAAATGTTTTGGGGTCCGGATCCGAACCTGAGTCCACCATTTGAAGACACCTAGACATAACAAAGAAAGAATTAAAACTGTGCCCTGACTTCCGGCTCACCGGGTCTATGCTTGGGAAACGGTCTGATCCGTTCCGAAACTTGACTCGATGATTCGGTTCAGCTCTGAATGTAATCCATCATGTTTCAATTTTTCTTCTGTGATATTAATTATGCGAACAGCTAGTTTAAAAAGGACGCTAGATGAATTGAGTAGTTTATGGAATTATGGCTTAAAAAATATTCATCGGGTTTCAGTATGGTTCCTTTGAAGTACTTTTACTTTGAATTTCTTCTGTGTATTAGCGTTTCAGTAATTTTCAAACTATTTCGTAAAGTTCCTCAATGGATATGCTTTGAAACTTCATATAAATATACTTTTCTTCCGTGGGATTTTGAATGATCGTTTTAATATAATCAAGCCTGTCCCTCCCAGCTTTACTTTAAATACAATATCTCCTACACCATTAAGTGTTAGAATCGCTCTATCTGGACTGATTTTAGTAAGCCTCCAAGCTAGTTAATTTTGGTGTAGAGGGCTATCTGGATTGATTTTTTGTTGCCTGCTATCACATAATTATTTTATGCAGCCTTGCTTCTAGTATTACTTTATTATCAGCACTATCCACATCGTTATTGTCGTCGAATCTCATTGTAGATATCGCCTGTATGTCTCACAGAATAAAAACTTTCGTACAATTATAAAGGTGGACTTAAAAGTTTCATACAAGCTTTTTTAAAAAAAAGCACCTTCCTTCTCACGTAATAGGTGGAAATTTGAGGGCGCAAGATAGGGGAATAAGGAAGACGTGCAAGAACTTCCCAACCAAGCTCCTGGATAAGAGCTTCTTTCATCTGAACGGAGGGCGGACGTGCATTATCGTGTTGCAGGAACACTTGCTGCAGTCTTTCCGGTCATTTTTCTTAAATTCCGTCCGCAAGGCGTCTGAGTTGTTGGTAATAAACGTCAGCAGTGATGGTTACATTTGTGTGAAGCATTTCTCAGTACACAACGTTTGACATTGTCTTCTGTCAATGGACACTAGTTTTTGCACGGGAAGTTGCTTTTTGGTTAGGTCCCTGCCATTCCTTCCTTTTCCATATTAACAGAAACGTACCATTTCTTGTCACCAGTAACAATCCTGGACAAGAATAGTCGATGTTGTTCTTGACCTAACAGTTAACGACCAAGCAAAGAAACGCAAATAACAACACGCTGATATCTGTCGTATTCGCTTAAATGTGGTATTCATACGCACAATTTCTTAACCTTTCCCATCCCATGGAGTGCAAATGTTGCCCAATGGTTGACTGTACGAAGTTCATTACATTTGCCAATTCTCTGGTGGACCAACGTGAAACATCATGAATCAATGAGTATTGTGGCAAAATTGGATTACCCAACCCCATCCTAGATTTTTCTTTATCTTATTTTTCGACCCACTATGGGAGCGAGACTCCCCGTTTGAGTAACATCAGAATTCAAAAGAAGTCGTGTAATGCCTGTTGTAAGGAATATTTGTCGATTCCCTGCTTAGCAACACCGTATTCGAAAGTAGAATGGATTAGCTGTTAAGGAAGCTTGACCTAAATGTGGTTATGATTAAGCATAGAAATTCCTGCTTTTACGGAATTTAGAAAGGATTAGTGAGTGTGGACAGTTGGAGGGAAGCGGCATAGACAAACAGGCTAGATAAGATCAAAACGGACACACAAATAGACACTCGTATAGGAGAGTTTGTGGTCAAGAAATACGTAAGTCACAATTGTTACTCAACACCCAGAACATCCTCTCCTTTCTTTTTTACCATATATGGTAATGCTTGACATTTGTGGAAGGGCTGCGTGTTCATGGTGTCACTTCGAGAACGTTGATGCAAGCTTTCCGGGTCGTGACGGCAGGGCCCCGTATAAAAAGCTCAAGGTCACAAATTAGGACACAATCGAAGTCTACGAAGCCACTTGGGCGTGAACTCTGTGTCAGTTGAATCAAGAAATCTCACAGCAGATCAATCAGGTTCGTAAAGTTAACTTCAAGAACTTAGTCATGTTTGGTAAATGAAACTTACTTTGTCCCCAGTCTTGTAGCATGTCCTAGTATGTTAATATACAGCTTTTAGCGGTCTTCTTCAGGAAGAAGTTGCATTTTTTAGATCGCTAGCATTTTAATTGTATATAACTATCTTGTTAAAATGTAAATCTGGAATTTATCCAAGTACAGTCATGCTAGAAAAAGGACAGTCTGTCGTTGCTTTAACAGACTAGTTTAGTAAAAAATCATTTAGTTTTTACATGCAGAACTTTTCATGTATGTGGTGTTAAAGCCTTGAATTGTACTAACTCCCTACTCTTTTCATATATGCCAATAAACTAATCACTTTGTTGTCTTTTAGCAGCTATTTGCCTGGAGGCACATCGCCGCTTCTTGACCACGCTAGAATAAGTCAACGTACCTAAATTTTCTACCTCTGAGACCTGAAAAGGTCGCTTGATTACGCCAGCACACTTGGTATCGCTCCCAGAGCAAATTAACAATAAACAGACAATAAACAGTCTTCGTCAAAGCCTGATGCTAGTTCTGAGCGTGGACAATCACTCAGGTCAAAGTGTCTCTGTTTAAAACGATTACAGTATTTCCTTGCCGTACTTTCCGTAATGGAATTTTCCTCAGAGTGTTTGGATCCTCAGCAGCTTTCGATCTTCAGTTAAACTCAAACAGAAGAATTTTTCGGAAGTGTTCGTTTTTCTCCTCTTGACACTCCATTTTATATGGTCCACGAATTAATAAAAAATATGTAAACTACAGGGCGGTATTTACAAGCACAACAGTACCACTCCAGAACAAAACGATTAACAAACATCTAGCAACTGCAGTGTTACTAGTCCAAAAACAAACTGTTACGAAATTGATGAGTCAACCTTATAAAAGGATGCAAATAGGGGAAAAGTGTATATTTCTTCTCGTTAATAAATTGTGACTAGTCTGGGAAGTCACAATTACAGTTTAAAAATATACTTGTATTATATTTCTCAACTTTACAAACACTGGAAATGTAGAAAACAATAATTAACTTGAAACAAAATATTTTCCTTGTAGTGTTCAGAGGAAGAAAAGAAATCCAATATTATCCTTTTATTTTATCTTCCTGATCACCAGGAAAATCCCCACTACTCGTCACTAATTGTAACCATTCCATTATTAAAAACTTTATTAAAAGTAATAAAGCTCACATTTTGTCTGTACTTCTGTTCTGTTATAAAAATCCACATAGTTTCTGCAATCAATACCAAATTTTACTTTCATTTATATAACGAGAGGCAGAGCGTAGGCTATGTTAGGAGACATTTTTTTTCTTTACCATCCGGATTAGGGATGGCAAACCGCTCGGCTTAAGCGGCGAGTCTAACGCTCGAGCTCGACTCACTGTAACCGAGTCGCAGGGTGAGTCTCTCTGAGCAGCGACTCGGCTCGACTCGAGCACATAGTGAGTTCCGACTCGGCTCGACTCGAGCATATAGTGAGTTCCGACTCGACTCGACTCGAGCAGTTGTGACCACTGACTCGACTCAACTCGAGTAGGTACTGAGCATCGACTCGACTCGACTCAAGTCTGACCGAGTCGTGACTCGAGTCGTTGACATCGAAATAACTCGAAAAAAAAACTTTTTAAAGACATTCTTTTCGAGCCCTAGTTTCAGTGCGATGAAGTACCTTCACGTGCTAAGACTGTTTTGCCGTATGCTATCTTCGCCAACTCCCACTTTTTGTCTCAGTGCCGAATCTAGGGGGCAAGCGCCCAGGGCGACACGTTTAGGGGCGGCAAACAGCTAAAAATATAAAAAATAAAACTCCTAAAAAGGAAATAAAATTGCCTATTAAATTGAAATTGAACTAAAGGTGTTCAAAATTTTAATACCGGCGCGCTAAGACATTTTTTGTGTTATTCAACAGAACATACCTTCATCTCTAATATTCAAAATCTCGATTCAAGCCAACCAGATAGGCTACTGCCTTACTGCAGTTAGTAATAGCGATACCATGACAGGCTCCAGAGATGATGATGATAAAAGTACACTACGTGATGCGAGACAATGTTGTGCCCATCGCGTCGACCAGTCGTGTAGTTTGGGTATATAAAAAAAAAAACAATGGAAAGGGCGGTGGAAAAGGCGGCAAAATTTTACTTTGCTCCCCATAGGAAAATTTCTAGATCCGGCACTGCTTTTACTACACGTGTCTCTTGCGATCTGATGAACTAAGCATATATAGCGCTTGGAAAGTCAGCTAGCGCGTGATTCCGTGGTCTGGTGACTACAGCATTGGATTCGTGTGGCAGTGGTCTTCACATCGATTCCCACCCAGTGCAGCATTTTTATTTTTCTTAACAAGTACATTCTTGTTCTGTCAAAGCTATTTCAAGCTTGATTCTTTTAAACTAGACTGCTGATTCAACCATTTTAAATCTTTTTGGCTTGATTTGTTCAGCTTGCATTGTTGTGCTACTTGGGAAAGTAATCTTGTTTGAGTTTCGAGTCAGGTCAAAATCGCTATGAGGGGAGGTGATCTATGCGGCTTTGAACCAGTCTCGCCAGTATCTTTCAAACGACACCTCAACCACAACGCATTTTCTATGCTGTTGCTGATGCATTAGTTCCTTTCTGAATGATCCGAGTCAACAAACTGTATAATGTATAATGTCAGGTGGGAAAAAATTGTGGCTCGATCTCATTTCAGTATAAACATAGAATCAAATAGTTGTTAGGGAGTTGCTAAGGACGGGACCTACAGTTTAACACGGGCTCCTAACCGTTTTTGTTCCTACCGGATATCGAACACCAGACCCCTTGGTTACAAGACAGTGAGCATTACCACGATCCTGAGTTTATTTTCTAAATCTTACTCATTTCCACACCAACCATGAGATAGAGTGATCAGTGTTCATTTTTATAACGTGGTTTGCCCTGGAGGCCTATTCCATGACTATAGTCTAGTTGTTTGATTTGATTTTGCTAATTTTTTATTGCAAAAACTCTTCAACACTATAAAAGCATTGAACGTTATCAATCCTTACTTACGTACAATTTAGATTTTCTTTTTGGCATTTGTGTTTTGGGCTTCAATAATGAAATCAGGTTCGCGTATAGGCCTGGGAATTCTGGGATCTGCTATTTCTGGAAGCAAACACTCCATATAAAACTTTTTTTAATTTTGGTAACATTTTGATACTCCAAAACTCTTGGTCCCTCTGAATTTCTTCAATGAAGAGAGGCCTGTCGCTGTCAGTTGCCGTAACAAAATAGCATTTTTGAAAACCACACACACATTTAGTTGACACAAGTCAACCTTGTACCTGATAATAATACTTATGCGTTTTCTTCAAATGGATTTCGTTTTCATTCACTGCTGCCTGCTGAGAAAATCACTTTTTTTTTAATAGCTGCATTGTAAAGTCCTGTCTCAATAGCAGAAGGGGCAGAAAGTGGCAGGCTGAGAAAGAAAAGGAAGCAAGGCCGGACACAATACATCCACTAACATTGCATGAGGCCCGAGGCAAAAAGACTTTTTGGTTCATCCACATGTGACTAGACAACGAGGTGGGTGAAGAAAAGTGACAGGGGAAAGAAATTCGGTACGGCACGGTTGGTATTGGCTCCCCCTGGCAGGAAAATTGCGGAACTAATGAACTTTCTTTACAATCTTAATCAATTCGTACTAAAAAGTAAAAAAAGAAAAAAATGTTTATGCATGACTGAAAAGAAAAGAATGGGGCGCGTCATTTCAAGAATTTATGAAGTGATTGTATATATATTTTAATAATTGATTGTTTTTAAATGGTTGAGAACACTGAAGAACTGCACCAATGTTCCAGCAGCTATAAGCTAACCTAGTAAAGACCTTTCCAACGGCACCTCAGACATGTCACTACACTTTATGGTTCATGAGATATACTTTTCGGCACGGGTTGGCAACACTGAAAACGGGGTTCCCGAGAAGGAAACACCCGCAGTATATTGCTATTGTGTCAAATAATATTTATGCCAAATTTGGTGCTCCTTTGTCTAAAGTAACGGAAAGAATTTGAAATTAAATATAGAAAACAAGTTGGTAACACTGATAGACGGGACGGGACGTAGGCGACCTCAGTGTCTTTGTATTGTGTCGAATAATATTTTAGCCAAGTGAGTGGAAGCAACTCGAAAAATTGATTTTATTATTTTAAAATGGGTTGGCAACACTGAAGTACTGCACCAATCAAGAAGGATCTGGTGACCTTGAGTTTAGTAAAGACATTTCCAATGACACCTCAAGTACGGTACCTCTCTACAACATGCAGTTCCTGAGATTTAATGTCTAGGCACGGACGGACAGAATGAGTGCGATTATAAGGTCCCTTTAGCTATAGCATTGCCATCAAGGGATCTAAAAGTATTCCTGGAAAATTACTCGTAAGTGCGTAATAAACGTTCAAAAAATATATTTTCAGCAAGAAAATTAATACCAGTTCCAGTGTTTCTTGCAATGCTATGGCATTAGATAGATTTGTTCAATCAAAATTTTCACCGCCAGATGACTCTACAAGTATTGCATGGATTTTTTAGTTTGTAACTCAACCCTTGGTGTGCAAAAATGCAATGTATCACGCGATTAGCATATGCCGCGAAATTACCAAACTCTATGCTAATACTTACACTTCCCATACACTCAAATTCATGGAAGATTGATTTTTTAATTGAAAATTTTTCACAAACTACCAACTCTAAACAAATATTACGGGACAAGCCGAACATGGTAAGCATTTATTTCCAGTCTGTACATATAGTGTGATGGTTTTGTATAACCACATTGTCAAATTTTTCGATTTAGAAACTGTTCCGTCGTCGGACATTTTCTATGAATTTGAGTATACTTGGACAATGTTGTGCTCAAAACTATGAGAATTCGAGACAAATGGTACCATATGTGAGCGCTGGGACTGTACTAAAAATCGCGAAGGCTTCGAGGGTCACTTGATAGTATCTCAGACAGAATAATTTATTTCATAAAATGGTTTGGCAGCACTGACGACTGGGGTGCTTAGAAACGTAATTTTCTATTATGTGTTATAATGTTTATTCCAAGTTTCACGTGGTTACATCTAGTGGTATAGAAAGACGGTAATTTAGAAAAATAAAGTTGTAAAATAGATTGGAAACACTGACAACTAAATTCTTAGGGACAAGAACACCGACAGTACTTTTGTATTTTGTTGAATATTGTTTATGTCAAGTATAGTGCTGCTACGTCCAACATAGGCCTAACAGAAACAGTTAAAAAGTTTAATTTTATAGAAAATAGGTTTGCAACACTGACAAATAGGGTGCTTGGAGACAAAGACACCCACAGTATTTTTCTATTGTGTCAAATAATGTTTATGTTAAGTTCGATGCAAATACATCCAACGGCATAGAACCAATCTAAACTAATATAAAATTTTAAAGTAATGGATTGGCAACACTGAATCAATGCACCACCTTAAACACCTCTCTTCACCTTGGGGTTCTTGACCTTTACTTGACCCGGACCGAAAGACGGATTTAGCGGGAATATAAGGTTCCCTTTTTGTTAGCTACGCCATCAACAGACCCAAAACAAGTAAAATACCTGTAATTATTTGAGTCTAAAACTACTAGATTATTGACAAGTACATATCTACTTTGGTGGCCAATGGCTTTCCTAAATTGCAGTTGGTCAGTTGCAAGAAATGGAAGAGGGACAGTCTTTGGGGAGGGCATTAGTTAAAAAAAAGAAGAAGAACGTTACAGTAAAAAAAAAACGCAAAAAGGAAACAACCTTACTAACAGAACACGAGAGCCAAGTGGCTACTGTACAAACGGAAGGCGGGGTTTTTAAAGACAAGAATAAAAAAAACCACAAAACAATCTAAATTCACAAATTTAATTACAAAGAAGGAAAGAAACATAAATATCATTCTAAAGTATTCTAACCGAAATAGATATAAACACATTTCTTTAATCATTTTTTTAAATAAATAAAAAAAAACTAGTTGGTTCTCTATTTAACACACTCAAACACATACAAATGGAAGTTTATAGGCCAGTGCTCAGGGGCATGGCTCAAGGTGTGGGGGGGGGGGGCACGAAAACACAAGTAGGACTTCTAGTAAAATGCGTGCTGGACATCGAAAGCTGACCGCTTGTGACAGGTGGGATTTTTTCCCAATCATACAGCAGTGTTCTGCGGTGGCGATTTTTTTTTTTTTAATATGACATAAAAAGTACTTTCCGTGCATTGGTTGTCCCGTGTCATTGTGTTTCTTAAGTTGTGTTAATATTTTCTAACAGAAACTTCCTTCTGTCTCTTTCTCTCTGTCTATTCTCTTTGTCAATTATCATTGTTGTGGGTTGGTGACAGACACGAGGTCAGTGCTTTGAAAGATGTACCACCACCAGGATGCGATATTTTCCTATCTTTGTGGTTCAAGTGTTGACAAGTGGTTTAAGTGTGATTTAAACTGTGATTCGTGTACTGTGCGCTATAACCGATTTCATCATCCATCTTGTTTTGTAGAATTAGCAACATCATTATCATCAGTACTGTCAAGAATAGTATCTTTGTATAGTATTAAAAAGAAGAAAAAAAAATAAAGTGCAAGGAAATTCAAGTTGTGAAGTGAAACGAAAAGAAAATATTAATGCATTTGACTAAGGTAGTGCTTGGGCCCTTTTGTCTCCATCATACCTATATATCAACACAAAAATTTGATATGTATATTTTGGAAGAACATAATACGCATAGAAGATACAAAATCGATTTTTTTGTTTCTCACGTAATGATTTGAATGTCATTGACAAAAGTAAGTATTATTATTCTCATTAAAACAAATTTCTATTTGTAGATTCCAGAATCCAAGGGTTAATAGTACATTGACGTATAATTATATATATATATATAAAAGTTCGAGGTAATCTTTTATATATAACCCGAAATATATGTGACACAAACTTGTCATATTTCGTACATGGACATATTTAAGTCCATTTTTTTTTTCTTTGTACAAAATATGCCGGTTTTGTATAACATATATTTCGGGTTAAATATGAAAGATTATCTCGAACGATTTTTTTTTTTTTTTAATTCGTCAATGTCAATTGTATCCCTTCTCTTCTGGAATCCTTATGTAGTGAATATTATTTAATAAATAAATGGAGATGCATTAAAGGTACAGTCAAAGTTCCAAAAAAATAAAATGGCAGATTGAATTTTTCTCTATAAGAAATTTGCACATTTTTGGCAATTTAAATGTTGTAAGCATTACAAGTAAAATGTTAACCTTAGATCGAACATTGGTCCATTCTTACCATATTTATTGTGCAAGTTGTTGGACTAAGGAAGTACATTCATTGTCCATTCTCTATGGATGAGATTTTCCTTAAATTTTATTTCGTACTATTTCAGATTTATTGTAAGTCTGGATTTAGAAAAATGCCTTTTGTAGAAGTGTACAAAAAAACAACACTACGTTGTAAAACAACACACTTTCTGCACACATTTTTTTTTTCGAAATGTGTCACTTTGGTGCACAGAAAAGTACAATATTTGATAAAAGTGGGGAAAATTGTATTATTGATAAATTTTCAACAATTCATCTGAATTTTTTTTCACTATTCCTTTCTGTAACACATCTTGTACACTTTTTGTAATTAAAGTTGTCCGGTATATAGTAACGATAGTGACGAATTTCGTACGTTTTCCATAAGTTTAGTTGGTTTCGAGCAAAACACCAGATGACCCAGGTTGTATATTCCAGTTCCAACAATTCTGTTTAGTTTCTTCCTAAGATAACAGAACATTAATATGCACCTTTATGGAAAAAACAGTTTGTTCATTGTTTTGCACATATCATAGATTTAGCTACGAAAGGTTCAATTCTGGATTGATTTGAGAGATATCAAAAGATGTGCAATATGTTGTAGAAAGTAAGTCTACTCCTTAGTGAATGATATTGATGCATATTTTATCAGTGATAGCAGATCTCACTAAAATTACACTGTAAAAAAATTACAATTTAGTATATTTTCAGTTCCTCTTTTACGTATCTAATTCAATCATTTTTGTGCACTTTAAATGTGGAAAAAAATATACCAAACTACTTTTTAATAGTGTAATAATAATGATTTCTGGAAGTCAGGGAAAAGAATTCATAAGTTTAGCGAAAGTGGGAGTAAAACCCGGGATATCTTACTAATTATCTAACACCTTAATAAATTGAGCTAAGGAAGTACTAAATTCATCAGCTTTATTGTTAGATATTGAAGAATTTTGATTCGTAAGTTAATAGCCTTGATATTGTCAGGTCTTATTATACAATAAACTTGGTAAACAATGTTTATACATTTCTTGTACACCAAACTGAGAAATTTGTGTACACAAAAACGGTACAAGATGTGTAGCTATTTTTTTTACAGTGTAGGTGAATAAAACTTGACATGTTCGGTGTGAGGTGAAGTCAGAAGCAGTTTTCTTGTCCCAATATTCCCTTTCAAATAAGTTGATTTAACAAGAAAAATAAGGCAAAAGTTACCATATGTAAAATTTTACAAACTATGATTAATAACTTTTAGGACCTGTCTAATGAAATCAATTCATCGCCATTTAAAAACATTATTTTTCGATAGCTTTTATAAATAACGTAATTAGTATGATTAACTGTTGGTTAATGTTACTTAGGTTCGTGGAGATAAGTAATACAGTACTCAACTCTTTTAACAAAATTCATTAATTTTCTAAAGATAGACAGATGTGTGGCAAGAAGTTTATTGTCTGATATTGCTACAATCTTCAAGGACACGTCAGTAATATCTGAAACTGAGTGCAAGAGTAAAACAATAGAAACAATGGCGCCATCTTTTAACCATAGTATTGTTCTTTTCATTTTCGAAAAAGTATAATATCATGCAGGAATGTAGTAGTGACATCAGGGAGCACCAGATGGGATTCTGTGCTTCTTGACCTTTCTCAAGAAGGGCCAATCTCTTTAAAGACGTGGTCAACGTGAATGATGGTTTCTATTTCGAAAACGTTTGGCGCAGGGAACCAGGGATTCCGCCAGGATTTTCAGTTTGGGGGGGGAGTAAAAATTGGGAATGTGTAAATGGAGATTTGCACGATTTCTATCGATTATTAATGGTAAAATTTCTGAAGTTGGGAGTACTCGTGAATTTGGGAGGGGGGAAACATCCCCAGAGAGGATGGGGGTTTGACAGAATAACTGCTGTGAACGGGTGAAATTACGAAATTGGGTATTGTTATTCTTCCAATGTTTATTGCGTCAAACTCAACATTTTAACTTTAACTAATAAACAAATAGCATTTTATTACACTAACTGTTAATTTTGGTTAGATTTTAGATATGAATATAGTGATTGAACGGGGCATGTAAGTTCACTACACAGTAAAATATACCGTTGTTAATTCAATACAATTTTAAGATAGGACCACCTTTGTGTGTTACTTTCATATAGAAGGTCCTTTGCATTGAAGTAACACCCAAAAGTGGTCATGATTTTGTGTTAGTTATTTTGAGACGGAGTCGGAGTTAAGCAGAGCTCACTTAGTGCGGTGCTGAACTCTGGTGTTCATCCAACACTTTCAGCGTGTTGTTTACGTGCAAATAAAAAAAAAAAATCTTTGGTAAGGACTCGAACCAACGAGGTTTGGTTTTCTGAGCCAATTGCTTGCCCATTATTCCACCATACCAGCTTCTGTGTTAAGGTTCTGCTACTGTGAGACATACTGGCGCCCATTCTCTTGAGATTAAAGTAGAAAGAAGATCGTACGACATTTTAACATGCAGGAAGGATTTTGTGTTGGTGACAAGGTCTGGTAAAAATATGACGAAGTGGCAACTGCGAGCGACAGATGAAAATAAATTAGTGGTAACGTCTTTGTCAATATTTGTGATTTCCAACCAGACGACTCGGGCAGTGATTCTGCCAGACACACCCCTCAAATTCGAGAGAGCATCCCCTAATTTTTATTTTTTTTTACGGTCAAATATAAATAAAAACTGAACCAAATTTTACTTTATCCTCCCAATTTTCACTTTACACCCTCCGAACTGAATATCCTGGCGGAATCCTGGACTTGGGTTCAAATCCTACCAACACTAATACTTTTTTTCTTCTGCACTTACAATTACTGCATATTTTGTGCAACAGCAAAAATAAAATAGAAGTGAAATGTCTGCAGTAAAGAAAAGAAGCACATTCATTTATGAGGCAGCAAAGTCATCATATGTTTGTAAATGTTAGGATGAAACAAACGAATAACATCTGAGGCATCAATCACATGTTCCGCTTGGGTCCGTTGTACCTGTGCTTCACTGTAAATGAACGCTCAATGAATGTTAAACCGACGTCTGAGGATTATATTGTCGTATCTTTATATGAATAATCCTCAGACGTCGAATCGAAACATAAAATGACTTTGCTGCAATATATAAACACTTGATATTTAAGGAATATCTATTGTGTGTGATTTTCTTTCTATCTGCGTAACTTTCACTTCATTTATTTCCTGCTGTTGCACATAATATGAAATAATTGTAGGTGCTGAAGAAAAAAAAATGTTGGTTCTGTTCGGGTTCGAACATGCGTTGTCTGGTTTGCAGGCAAAATCTTTTTATAATCTATTGCATCAGCGTAATTGAGGGAAGTCGAAAACCTGCGATTTAAACATAGTCTCAGAAGAGCCGTGGATTTTTATTCTCGTAACACAGCTGACTGTGTTAGATGTCAAATCGAACTACAAGTCAGTACTATGGCACCGCTTTTAGACGACTAGATCAGCTCTGCTAACCCATTAGTATACATGGCTCATTAGTATTTATTTTATTTTTTATGATATTTGTTTATTTTCATGAAGAAAAACTTTTTTTTTGTATGTACAGGACATAATTATTTATAAAGGTACATGTACTCTCAGAATCATATATTTAATCCATGCAGTAAACTTGTTCATGATAAAACTCATATGCTGTTACATAAGATATTAATCAGAACTAAAATAGTATATGCTGCGATGATATGGCAAAACAATACCAAAACAGACTAAGATAAAATTTGGGGTATTTAAAAATGTTTCTTGAGATTATTGTGTTATAAATATAGGTTACTATACTATCAACATGGTTATGAATATGGCTGCCAATATTTTCGTAAACATAAACTGCGAACGCAATATAAATATCCTTGTACGGACATCAATATGCTGTATGTCCGTAAGCAACGAACATAAACATCCTGTATGAATGCTGAAAAATTATATAGATAAGCAATTTATTGAACACTTCGTCACGAGTATATTGTAAAAAGTTGTTGGAAAAACCTTATGATTAGAGTGTCTACAACAAATATGATGATTGAGGAACCACAATTTAATCAAAACAAAAAATGATCGTAACTAGAACGGTGGTAACTAATTGTAACAACTTGACTATATGCCAGTGATTCCGCCAGATCCCCTCTGTGGGGCTCACCCCCCAAATTCTTGACAACACCCCCCAAACTTTTTTTGCTGTAAAATTCGATAGAAACCGTGCTAAACTCCACTTACACCCTCCTAATTTTGAATTTATATCCCCCCCAAACTGAAAATCCTAGCGGAAACCCTATCATAAGCCACAATCCAGGGTGAGGACTGTTTCATATTTGTAGAAATGTTTATTTTCAATCTTTTGCCTCGACATATATATATCATTTTATAATCAACTGTGAGTGTTTAGTGTTAATAATTTATTCTTATAAAGACAAAATATTGTAAATTTTCTCAAGAATTAAAATATTTTAAATTTATTATCTATTACTGACTCGTGTTATATTAGCTGTAATGCTTCTCGTAACACGTTATTAGAAAATTACATCCACACTTATTATTATTATTATTATTATTATTAGTAGTAGTAGTAGTAGTAGTAGTTGCTTGATAGTAGTTATCGTTTTGATCAAATATTAGACGATATAGAGTAGCAAAAACGGACTAAGTCAATTTTTTAAAAAGTTGGGTTGTGTCCTATTTTTGCTAATAATTAATATTTCCATCATTCCAAATCACCTAAGTGAGTAGCTGTTATGTTCCAAAGACCTCAATTGCAAAACATCCCAAGTCCACCGGAGTATTTTCTTCAGAAGGAACAAAAACAGTCTAAGGACTTGGGATGTTATTGTATTTAGCTGAAATTATTTTGTATTGAAAATGTTTTTTTTTTTTTTTTTGTCGGAGTTAAGATGCAATATTATGCAAGTGGATAGTCCTTGGAACATGGATGCCGACGAGCAGAAAAAAATTAAAATACGAAAAAAAATGGACTTCGGATCTTTTGCAATTCAGGTCTTCAATTACTGTAAAAAAAAAAACAGGCCGAACATCCTTTTTTTTTTTTGCAACTGTGACTCTAAATGCATTTAGTACTGTAGAAAATTCAAAGTGTAGTTAGTCCGTTTTAACACGTGATCATCTATAGTAAGTATCAAATTGCTTGCACCCTAGCAAGAAGTAACTAATACCACTTTAATAGTAGCCAAAATAAAAATTTGGTCCTAACAGCTAATAGAACTCAACCAGAAACATTTACTTTATTTTTTAATTACCAATAAATTTAACTACTGTTAAAAAACCAACATTTTTGTTCATTCTTAGTTATGAATTAATAATACTTTTGCCACTATTAACTCATACTTCGTAATAATAGTAAAATATCTGGTAATTATTTCCAATACTTTCTCTAACCGGAATCCCTACCTACTTATTTTACGATGAAACTAAATTTAGATGACACTGTATTCGTTGTTATATAAAAAAATAACCAGTTAAAATATTAAGCAGAAAATAATTTTAATGTAATGTGATGAACAGTAAAATATTCTTATGTATCTTTATTTTTGCTTATTTGTAATTGAAAGCTTGCAGTAAAAAATAACGCGGGTGTAAATTTTGCGACTTACAATTAAAACCAGTTTCTAAATGTTATTTCTATTCAGAACAATATGTCCCGCCACCTATAAACGCAAAATAGAACGACCAAGTAATGTGTTTGCTTTGATTGTTATTTACGTTGCAGAATTTACTGTCTGTATTTTTATTCCCGTAAAGCAGAAACACATTTTTAGTTTTTAATTATAAATCTGAAATGACATTTATATATATTATATATTAATTGTTCTATAGCAACTGTAAAATAAACAGATAAATGAACTATAGTTCAGTAACAAGTAAAACATTATTAATACTTATTAATAAACAAATTTCGAAATAAACATTTGAAAAACGTGTTATTTGATATGAAAATATATATTTCCAACCTACACAATCAATATATAAATGCTCAACACACACACACACACGTATGAACACATATTGAGGCCTATTTTAAACTTATATTATTTTTCGAAAATAAAATTTGAAAAAATCGAAACAAACTATAATTAATTATACAACATCTTGCACACAACAAGTAACAGGAAAGAGTTTTATTACTAATAAGTTAGATAAGAACTGGCTGAAATTTAGCCGGAACACAATTTTTAGGTAGAGTAAAAATTTATAAAACTAACTTGTTTATTTATTATGAGAGTGAACACTACATACTCAAGCTAAATTAAAGTTTTTCTAGCAAGTATAGACATTTAATTTCAAATCAAATATTCCAAAAATAAGTGCAATATATATTTATTGGACTGAAACAAATATATATATATATACAAAATCATGATAGTAGGTCATATGGTTCCTCATCTAATCGCTACAACAACTTTGAAATAACTGTTTATAGCCGCTTTTTTTTTTCCTCTGGAAAATGCTATCTTAAAAATGAAGTAAACAAAAAATTAAAAGCTCTCTTATTTTATTTATTACGAAGTTGTGTATGAGGATACATACGTTGCAACTATGCTGTCGAAATTGCATAATTTAAACCGTACAACAGAAATATACACATTAAAAATAAGTAAGAATTGCATTTTATAATGAACAGTCAAAAAACATAAATAGGCAGATAGTGACATTAAAGCTTTAGAAAACAAGTTATTTTTAAAGAAATTTGCAATGTCTTTGCAAGAAATTTGAACATAAAAGAAAGAATTACGTAAACAGTATAAATATTATTGAAAAATAATACTGTCAAGTAAATTTCAAGGGCGTTTCGAAGCAAATAACAAAACAATTTTTAAAAAAAATAATGGAAACCAAAGTGAATAATTATAATCGATGTGTTGATCTTTAAATATGAAGATTAAAGAAAGTATAAATAATTAAAATACTGTATATAATTAGTATGATAAAAATGTCTCATCACTAACCAATTGTAAGTGTCTTGAAAACAACATAACTTCTATTTTAGTAAATGTAATTAAACTTTAAAATAAATTAAGTTCGCTACTCTCAATGTAACAAAATTTAAAGCATAGGAAAAATTACTTACAACATATAGATTAGAAAGGTAAACACACAGCATCATCCCACAATCAGTAAAACAAATATATAAGAACGTATCGCAGTACAAGGCGCTCTACTCACTTTGGTCGACAGTCGCTGATACTAACGCGGGTGTTACCTTCCGTGTTTTACCGGTGTTTGTAAGCGTATTATATTCGCGCAGCGACGACAAATCAAATACAGCAAACACTTATTTTTATTTTCTGTAAACTACCTACATATAACATACAAGTCTTATTGAAGTGAGCTGAAACAGTTTTAGCAGGGACTTTCAACTCATAACTAACATTTTGGTACTGTTTATCTGATATAAGACTAGCAGATATAACTCTTCGATAGTATATATACAACACGAGTCAGCAGAGTTTTCTGAAATAACAATTATTGTAATGCCTTCCCGAGCATACTGGGTTACAAAAATATGGACAGGACAGTTTGTAACAAAAACTAGTTTAGAAATGTCATGGAAAATATTCAAACAATAATTTGCAATCATATTTTTTTTTTATATATTTTTAAATAATTTTTTCTATAATAAAATACGTAACGATCTTGTCAAAATTTAATAATGCATGTCATTATTACTCGAAAACCACAAACCTTCCTTCAATCTTTCTAATTCAACAATCACTGACAATTATAAAATTAACACAATTACGTCACTACTACTATTACTGCTACTACTATTTATCTTTTAATAACGATATTTAATATCTTTATTATAGTGCTATGAAAAACACAATCCCAATATAGGCCTAGCACTGCTTTATACTACTACTACGACTACTACTACTAATAATAATAATAATAGTATTGTAAAACACTACAAGCTAATAGCCGTGCTAAATCATAAATTTAATTAAATAGCTTGTATTTGTTTATAGTATCAACATCAAAATTAACCAATATTAATAATAAACTAATAATTTGTCTATCAATTAAAGTAATGTTTAACAGAAAAAGAAAACAAAGCTATTTCAAACACCACAAATAAAACCATACTCGTATCAGAATCTTCAAGTGCATGTGTGACTTTCTCATAAAAGTGGACATAACACAGGAGTAAATAATTGTATTTATTTCATTGTTCTTGTCAACTGATTCTAGGGAGATTAAATAATGAAAATTTGACGCCCAACATCCATTTCCGAATTGAATTTTATAGTCACTGGATAAATCCACATTTCTGAACTCAAATCTGAAATCAGTTTCTTCGTTCCTGCTTTTTTTGAGGCGCCAGCCTACGTTACGGACAGACGGGCAGAGTTAAATTAATTAAAAGGGAATCTAGAAAAGATTGCTTAGTCAGTCACGCATGCGCCGTGTCTCTCACACGTTATTTCGTGCTTAACGTCTTTGGGAACGAAAATCTTCAGGAAATTCCGATTCAAGAGATAGTCGGAATTCCTAACTCTTCAGATTTCTCAAATTGTCGGAAATTCTCGGAAATCAGTACCGAATTTCCCGAAAATGGAGACCGCCAAATTTTGGGCTGCTCTTCTTTAGTACAGACGGAAAACAAAGCGGCCATGAAAATTCGGTAATAAAAGCAGAATCGAATGTCTGCTGATCACGGTAAAAACTTCAACACTATGAAAATATTGGTTAATATGGGGCTACGGGAAGCAAACAAATATAGAGTAATTTTTGACCTACCCTCGTATGAGGGATGTCTTATAAATCAACCGGGAAGAAATAAATATAAAAAAGTGAAAATGTTGAGAAGAAAAAATAGTTCCTGAAAATCCTACCATCTAAAGAGGGATGTCTTATAAATCAACTGTG
>JAGDQP010005942.1:19578-36460 GCA_022664845.1 Lepisma saccharinum | reverse complement strand
TTTGGTGAGCGAGTTGAGGAAAAAGATTTATAACATGTTTCTGTTTATACCGTATTATGTACCGTAGAAACGAAGTAAAATCATGAAAGTAGAAAAGAAGACATTGAAATGTGAATCTGTAAGATGATTGCCAAAACAACCATGAATGGAAAAGTTGCATAATAAGCAAGTACCGGTACTGAAAGAAGGTGAGGTAAGGAAGATGAATCGTAGTGGTGACAGATTGAACTGCAAGTAGGACTCAAGGAAATTGAAGTGGAAGAAATTGGACGTAAGAAGTACACTGTAGAAATAATACACTTTTCGAAACAAATCTCTGAAAACCTCTTAGTATTGTCGTTAATAAGTGTAAATAACATGTACAAGAAGTATGATCTCGTCTCACCCATTTATAATTTATACATCAAATTTCTTCAATATATAGCGAGAATGGTAACGAATTTTCTTCGTTGGTTGCAGCAATATGCTATCACTGAGACGGCCAGAGTTCTGCCCCTGCTTCCGGAAGCCTTTCTAGTGTTTTCCTAACCTACCAAAAACTCCGTCCTAATGGTTCAAGCTGACTTGTGTAAGGAAAGTTTTTTTAAAAAACAATAAATCAAAATTGCGTTAGAATAGTGACTAAAAGTTATCAATTGTTTACTTACATGAGAAGTGTATGAGATGCCTTTTAAAATGTTTAAAATAAATTGCACAGTCTCTACAATGTATATACTAAGCAAGAAAAATCTCCTTTATCGATTCTACTAACAATGGCTCCAAGGGTCCCTTGATAACGTTTCAGACTCACAAACAGTTTTTATACAATAGGTTGGCAACACTGACAACTGGAGTGCTTAGAGACGAATCCACAGTATGTTTGTATTGTGATGAATAACGTTGATACCATGTTTGATATGTATATATCCAACGGTTTAGGACCAAATTGAAAAAAAATAATTTTGATTAGGTTGGCAACACTGAAATTAAGGTGTTTAGGGACCGTGACAATCAAAGTATTTTTGTTATTATGTCGAATAATGTTTATACCAAGGTTGATGCTGCTATGTCTAACGTAATTGATGCAATTTGAAAAATTAAATGTTCTAGGAAATTAGTTGGCAACCCTGACAATTAGAATACTTGGGTACATGGAAACCCATAGTATTTTTCTATTGTGTCGAATAATGTTTATACCAAATGTGGTGCCGATAGGTTTAACGGAATGGAAGCAATTTAAAAATTTGATTTTTACACAATGGGTTGGCAACACAGATCCACGTCATCATTCATGAAGGTTCTGGCAACTCTGAACAATTCTATCCAAGACCTTTCCAATAACACACGAACTACCTCGCAACTTTGTGGTTCCTGAGATTTATTTTTCGGATACGAGCGGACTTAGAGCGGGATAATATGGTCCCTTTTTGTTAGCTACTCTATCGAGGAATATAAAAACACGGCAGGCGAAGATTAAACTTACCTTGAAAGGCCTAACAGCTATTGTCACAACAATCCATCATAGTGCTGGAATCAATGCATAAGTTAGTAACTATATCATAAAAATAAACCAAATAAAATATATAAATTATAAATGTATTTACAGTCATGAATACATTATATTTTATGTATTTCTAAATGCTTTAGCATGATTTAATCTGACATTTATGATACGTTTAAACTAATTACTTACGATCTTTTTATATAGAGAGGTGAACAACCAACAAGCTACCGTACTGTCACTAATAATTATAAAAATATATTTTTTATTTTATTTTTGATTAAAAATCGTGAATATGTAAAAGGTCGTACTCTCATTCTTGTAAACTGAACAGTCACAAATCATTGATAATTACAAAAAAAATATGAAATTATTAAATTATCATTAAAAAAGTAATGAATACTTCTTAAAAAATTACTCTGTAAATTATAACAAGACATTGTGTTCTGCTTTGTGTGTTGATTATAATAACCAGCATAAATCTTAACAAAAGAAAAGAAATAGTATTTTAGATTATTATTATTAGAGGATTTAATTACATCTTGAATGGTGTTCGAAGATTGAAAGTTCTTTACAGAGACGAATATGAAATAACAGTGAAGATCATGCATTGAAAGCTGTAGTTTTATCACATTGTTAATTAAATAATATCTTATAATAAAAATATATAAACCAAATTTTGTGCTTATTATTAATTGCCTTTACAATTCAAGAGAAAGTACGGCATACATTGACCACAGGTGCCAATGAAACGCAATTTCATTCTATTTAGAAATCTCATTTTTTGGGGGAAGGTTGTTTCTAAAATATAATTTTGTAAACACTGTTCTGATATTGCTGTTGAGTGCACAATCTCTGCGGAATTACTTTATATTTCTCTTAATAAGGTGGATCACCCCCGCAATATTGGTATGCATGTTCCACTGTTTTACATGGGATTTGTTTTACTCATTTATTGTCTCTTAGAGGTGTAATTTTTAACTTCTGTTATCGCCTAGTTTCTAGTCACATTTGTGTTAACTCATGACGTTTTATAAAAATGCATTATTATCTGTACAGATATTATAACTTCCCGTTCACATACTGTGTTTCGTGTAGTTAACTATTAATAATACATTAGGCTAATATATTTGAGGAAAATTCAAATTTGAAAAAACAATAAGAGTAAAATTAACCATGAAGATAAATTTCGTAAAGGCAGAACTTCAATATTCCACTTCTGAGAGTCGTAAAACGAGTAATATAATTCAATAGAGAGTGCATACCAAAATGGCGGGGGTGATCCATACCGTTATGACTGTCTAGCGTTGCTCGTCTCTCGCCTACTCTCTTGAAAACTTTATCATGATTTCACGACATATTTTCTGATACGGAAAATTCTCCTACATATCTACATTTCGGAGGTTACCGAATTTCTTTTATCACTCTTTCATAAAGCCCACGATTCCACTCAAATACAGCACAATACTCAGTCCTTTCCCCTTAACTCTTTGTCCAAATGGTCAACAGAAGAGAACCTTCTCAGTGAATTTTCTTTCGCTACTAGACTGAACTCTTTTTGACATGTGTGGCTATAATCGATCAAGTGTAGAAAGACAAATGTGTGTTACGAAACAGTATCGTTCTATGTAGCCTAGGAAACTGTGTTCTCTATAAGCAACAGGTTGTATTATAGGCTACCAATATTTGTCTAGTTCAATTTTTAATTACCTAATTAATCTGCTCCGAGAACTGGACATATAAACCGTTCAAAATCAGTTTCTTAAAATCGAGAAAAGAAAGTTCTTTTCTGTTCACTGAGAAAGATTTTATATGAGCATTTTCATTTG
Organism: Lepisma saccharinum; assembly: GCA_022664845.1. Taxonomy (NCBI): domain Eukaryota; kingdom Metazoa; phylum Arthropoda; class Insecta; order Zygentoma; family Lepismatidae; genus Lepisma; species Lepisma saccharinum. The sequence goes on along the minus strand of JAGDQP010005942.1, from coordinate 33,151 downwards.
ATTGAAAATGAGAACATGCAGGTTTAAAAATAATACGACTGCTCTTATTTCCAAACTGGCATCCTCTTATTTTAAATTAAATGGGAATGCTGATGTCTCATTTCTAAGTAAACTGTTTCTCAGTGCACAGATAAGAACTTTTTCTTCTCAATTTTAAGAACCCGTTCTTTTTACAGTGTGTAAAAGTTGTACGGTAGTTATTATTGTTACTGTATAGTTCGGAAGTGCAGTTTACTTTGGTTAAAGTAATCATAAAACAACATATTGGAATAGAAAAGATACATTTCTGGTTTTTTCAAAATAAGAAAATAGTTAATTTTCACATATTATTATTAGTTCTGACTAACAAATCGACAAAAAAAAAAAAAAAAAAAAAAAAATCGGAAACATTCAATTATAAGAAATACATTTACAAACCCTTTATTGCGTTAAGTTCAAAGTATTTCGTTTGTACTATTTTTAGTGCCCCTTAACGGGTCGAGATGATGTTGAACCCGACTCGATCCGTGGCTCGAAGAAGTTCGACCTATTCCGATTGATGACCGACTAGCTGTAGCCCACTCAACTTGTGGCACGACTGAATTTGATATTAATAGGAATAGTTAGATAAAAATACCTGTTGAAGCGACTTTCAGCCATGGTTGACAATTCACTAAATAGGTTCCATTTTTACGAATTTGTCTCCATCCGAAAGGAAGAAATTGTATTTGAAAACAACATTTGTGAAATAAACTTGCCTTCGAGAAAACTATCAATCGCCATTAGCATTGTGTTAAAGAGTCATCACTTTGCCTAATTCGTTCTATAAGACGGTAGTGTCATTTTGAAGGTGTTTATGGTCATTAGGCAACTTTGACTTAGGCAGGGATAGCGTTGGAGAGAGAATCTGAAATAAAGTCGGACAAAGCCTAGTTTTGAGGATACTATTCCAGCATTAACCTGTTTGTAACTCAGGAAAGAAACTGAAAAACCTTAGTCAGGATGACAGGCCTCTGGGACCAATCACTGGACCTTGAGAATCGAAGCCGACGCTGTATCTCAGCTGAGCTACTGCAGTTCGATATTTACGGTTCTGGACCTCAGATCGACATTGAGAACAAACGCAGGTTTGAGTCATGCTGATGCACATGATTTCAGTTTTTCAGAGCTCTCCTGAAAATAATAAACGAAGAAAAAACACACGATACAATGTATATTGACATTCGTGAGTAGTTACAAAAGTAAAAAAAAAAAAAAAAGACAAATTCTCCAATTTTGATAATCAGTAGTACAGCAAGAAGAAATTGGATGATATTCCGTAATAACTATAATTACTTTGCATAGAAAATAATTCCTAAAGATAATGTTCCTCGTGTTATGTTACTACAACGGGGAGGGACTGGGGGGGGGAGAAGTTCGAGAAGAGCGAAAATGAATTGCGTGTGTGTGTGTGTGTGTGTGCTTTCCACCTATACTAGTAGGTAGGAAGTATGTATGCCCATAGGCACCCCTAATGTCAATGCAAAATATCGTAACAGAGGTAACAACGTCTGTCGTTGTTGCCCCTGGTAAAAATCGATTTGTCACCCAGATATGCGGTTTTGTTCTTTTCCACTAATAAGCACCCAGAAAACGTTACAGAAATCGTTTAAGGAAATTCTCTCCGACTTCCTTCCATTTTGTTTAAAGGCTAACACGAAAATGTTATCGTTGGCTTTACATATTATTATTATTATTATATTTTCCAATAAAAATAGCTACTAATCTTAGATAATAGTTCTTACGTGTAAATTACTCAAAATTGAAATAATTTTTGAGTTTCACTATTAAATAATTTTGATGATAAATAATGTACGTATTGCGTAATGCCTGAATAACAATGAGTGACAATAATGGATCATGTAAAGTAGCCATTATGAATATCTGCTAACTTGCCTTGTTGCTAAGAGCTTATAGTGATATTTTCTCGATTGCTTGTTGAATTCTTTTCAGAAAGAACTATGCCGAGCTTACAGAATGAAGTTTGATAACTTTGAGTTGATGAAAATGGCGTTAAAGATGATGAAGTTAATAAGTTGATGAAGATGATAAGTTTAAGTGATGATAGATAATATTGTTATCGAACACCGAACAAGTACGAGATTATCATGCTTAACTAAGATTATTGAAAACACCGAAATCTATTATGAATTGGATTATTTATGTCTGTGATTCGTGTTGGAGATGCTTACTGTTTTGGCCAAATCTTACATGTGTAACGTCTGGGATATGCTGAATACGCGTGCTGATTTGATGTTGCTTTATTGTTATGCTGTCCTATGTTGACTAACAGGTACGTACCCAGAAGTTGGTTTTTGGGGGGGCTCCGAGGTCTGCCTGGATATGAAATTTTCCTAAAATGCATATAATTTGGCCAAAAATTATAATATTTTCAACAAAAATCTTAATTTGGGGGTGTCCGGACCCCCAGGACCATCCTCTGCGTACATTCCTGTTGACTGAATACTAAAACTATTACTGGATAAATATTGTGGTTCATATAAAGAAGATTTGATAGTGAAATGGTGAATAAAGATTTTTAATTTTTTTAAATTAGAACAGTTGACAGAGTATCTAGTAGTAAGGCATAGTCACTAAGTTAGAACACAATTATGATACGTGCAATAGATATAAGGAATATGCCATTCATTGGAATTCGAAAACACTCAGCTTACCTTTAGATGTCACGTTGGAAATAAGTAATAGAAGAATTATCTAAATGATTGAACGGTGGCAAATAACAGGGGTAATCGTTGGAAATGAAGTGATTCGTATAACTTTTGCCCTTTCTTATACAGTGCGTCCATGAAATAATAACGCAAACTTAAGGAAGTGTTTGGAACCGCGGTGGCTCAACGGTAGAGCGCTCACACCTGGTCCTAAGGGTCGTCAGTTCGATCCCTGTTCATACCATATGGGTTTCGTGGTGGACAAACATCGTGTGCGTGAGTTTTCTCGGGGTTCTCCCTTTTCTTCTCACTTTTTTTCATTCCACCATCATCCATCCAGCCTAAGCCGAAGTTGCTTGAAGGCCTTGCCAACACCGCTTATGTCATTCCCTTTGTGTCGAGATATGACGTCATTTGTGACTGCCTCCAACTTATTCCATATTCTGTCAACTGATCCTTTAATACTTGTCTTTTCAAGTAACACAGGCTGCATATTCAGTTTAAACTTAAGGGACAATATTCTTTACCATATTCATATTAGTTCAGCTAGCTTCTTGTAAATTTAAAGCTACGGTAAGCTTCTTAACGTACACGCCTGTGAAAAACAGAGAAATTTGACTTCTATACCACAGAATCGTGGCTACCCGAACGTAACAAGATCGAGGTAATGTTTAGTTTCATATGTCAATATTTTTGTAAGCAATTCACATTACTTTTTATAGCAAGTTTCAAAGCAAATTGTAATCATTGATGATTCAATTGTACTTTATAGAGTGTTAAATATGATAGTTTCCATGGTCCAAGTCATTTTCGATATATTTAAAACTTGAGTCGTCGTTATACAGATAATATTTAATACTCTTTTCACACAGATCGAAACCACAAAAAGTATAATCGAATGACTATGGTGTCGAAACAGATCGTAATGGTGTCTGTCTTCCAATTGTCCACGAGATAGAAACAACCAAATTTGTAAACAATTGTTTGGAATGCCGTCGAGCGGCATATGTGGCTGGTATAAATTCCAATACAGAAACTGAAAATTTTCAAATCACTATGAATTGGCAGCATCTCACTCGAATTAATGAAAACAGAAGGAATATCATTATTAGACAACGAACTACGTAAAGTGTTACATGGAGAAAGGAGGAGCTTCCAACCAAGTCTTAGTAATCGTTAAGATTATAGAATATGTGATAAATCAGAATTTTATAATTATTGTGGGATATCGTTACTCCCAACATGTTATAATGTTTTGACGAATCCTGCTAACACGTCCAAAGCATGTAGTTGAAATAATTGGAGATCACTAGTGCGGATTAATAAGAAATAGATCTTATATTAGGCCAGATTTTCGCTTAAGACAAAAATTGGAGATGGAATGGGGATACACTTCTCCAGATGTTTACTGATTTTAAGAATGTATATGATTCTATCAAAATGAAGAAACATGTACAATATCCTAACACGATTTGGAATTACGAAAAATTAAAACTTGTCCAGTTAGTGTGAATATGTCTCAGTGACCCAATAGGTAGTATAAGTCATAGGTAAAAACATTACTAATATATGTAAGGTGATTTCGAGATTCTCTAGAAACAAAGAGATGTTTCCTCTTCACTACTCTCCAATTTTGCATTAAAATATAGGATTCCAAAAATAACAAAAAAGGACAAAAGGAATTAAGTTTAATTCCAAACCACTGCATTCAACGATCACTACTATTTTTAAACCTAGACATTAAACTGTGTAACCATTCGGTAACATAGTAGAGTGAAGTGAATTACATCTTACAGAATACCGAATGTCATTGTATCGAAACACATGCCTAAAAAGCAAGATGGGTTTCCATTTAGCTATGGTAAGTTCAAAATCCGTAGCTATTTGGCCAATATCAAATTGTATTTCAATCTGGAACCAAAGACCATCTTCATAATACCGAAAATGCAATGTTGAAAATATGCAACTTAAGAGAAACATTAAAATTATAGTTGTCTAGCACTGAAAGAAAAAAAACTAATTTTATTATGAAGATTTTAACAAGCTGGAATCATTAATTGATTTATTATTATTATTATTATTATTATTTTGTAAACTAAAGAATAGTGTATATGTAATAATCACGTCAACACTACGAACAAAGAAATCAAGACATAAACAGGAATTGGAAGAAGAGGAGCACAGGTAAAAAAGGAACAGAGAATTGGTCAATATAAAACTATACAGCACCTGCATAGGTTTATTGAATATTATAGTCGTTTCAGCTTGAAATGCACCTGCCAATTTGGCAGTACTTCAATAGCTCTCATTGAGGGAAAAACAGGTGTATAGCAGTAATGGTTATTAAAAGCGAAGAAGAATAGGTTTGATATGATTTCCTCAATTCTGACCGCTTAGGAGGAAAAAAAAAGAGATCCTATTTCATCAAAATTCTTTGTTTTTTGACTTTAGAAAAAAAACTTGGGTCATTCCATCAACAAGTAAGTATAATAGAAGCCCAAGTAGAGGCAAAGGTTCCGTCACCATAAAAACGTAAGTTTATTTTTCAATGTATTTGTTCAACAAAACGTCGTGTTGAAGTCCTCAGGGCACATCCACCTTTATGCACGGCAGTTAGTGTATATCAGGACAAAAAAAAAATCCATTTCATTTCAAAGTTTTATAGACTCCAGTTTTCGACATCTCATTATAGATGCCACACAGAAGCTTCAAACGCCCCCCCTTTTTTTTCTATTTTACAATTTTATGAAGATTTCACACTTAAGAAACCGGAAAAAGCAGATGTATCTTCACAAAACTGGACACAATGCCTCAATTGAACATGGTAGCATACGTACACACACACACACACACACACACACACACACACACATACACACTCGCACATACGTTGTACATATATATTCATTTGTTTTGTGTCAAAGACTAAAAACTGGACACTAGCTGTCATTATAAAAATTTCTTGAATGCAGTAAAAGAAAGCGTAAGGTAGCCTCTGGTCGCGTGTAAAACACAGAACAAGCTGTACATCATATAAATGTTATACAACCGAAACCAATAAAGAATGAAAAAAAAAAAGCGGAACCATCACAGTTCAGGTGGTACCCGATGTGCCAATTTGCATTCTATCCGTTGCACAAAAGAGGACGATTGCGATATTACAATTGGGGCCGGTCTTCTTCTTACTTGTAAAATATGTAAGTTTCAGAAGAAAACAAAAGCCCGTTCTTTATTATACAAGACGATAAACGCATACGAATAGTACCCTAATTTTCCCCCATTTCATTTTTTCGTACTCTGTGTCATCACATTAATTTTATTCCCGTCCTCAAGAAAAGATAAAAGATATATATAAAGTTATAAAACAAATGGTATGTAAAATAAAATATATATGCAAACAGAGGAATGAAACTAAATTTATATTTTATTTCTTTCATGAGCAAAAAAAAAAAAAATGGCGATTAAACAAGTTGATTATCATTCATTGAGTATTCCTTCCGCTTTTGCAAGTTTTACAATATCACTATATACTCCAAATGTTGCGCGTCTTTCAATCGTTTTGGTATGCATGAGTCATTTGAGTCATATTACAAAACAGCTGCTTGTGTTCCTTCTACGTAGTACAATCTTTTACGATGCACAGCAAAAAAAAATGTATGTTGTCAATTTAACTATTTTGGTCTGTGTTGCATCATTTGGGCTAAATTTTAATACCAGTGAAGAAAAAAGTTTAATAAAATTGAGATAAAAATTCTTATATGTGTACCGAGAAACAATTTTCTTAGAAATGGGATCTCAGCATTCTCATTTAATAGAAAATGAGACCCTATCTGTTTGGAAATAAGATCAGTATTCTCATTTCCAAACCGAAATGTTCTCATTTTCAATTATATGAGAATGCTGGGATCTCATTTCTAAGAAAATTGTTTCTCGATACACAGATGAGAATTTTTATCTCAATTTTATGAAACCTTTTTTTTTTACCGTGTTTATTAAATCTTACCAACTGTTCTGGGAAAGGAAGTTTGTAAACATTCTCTACTATATCAATTTAGTGAGGTGCTTTGAAGCAATTTAGCTAAATACAATTATTATTCTCATCACATTTGAGATAAGTTAAAAATATAATGTATTAAAAAAATCAAAATACACCTAAAGTATTTCCTTTACTAGAATCTATTGCACAATAAAGTAAAGATGAAGATGCTGTAGGGTGAATACAGTCTATTTAACAAATTATTTCGAAATATTATGCGTTAAGGTAGAAACTGTTAAATGATATATTTTATTTTTATGAAAGTAGTGGAGAAAATCTCATGTTTAAACAACTTTACAGTTATTTTTCAGTTATTCTTGGACAAAACCAATGTGTTCGTCTTTTGTGCTTTTTCCCTTCTTTTCATCAAGGAAAAAAAGGGGACAAAATAAGAAAAGATTTTTCACCTAAAGAAGAAGATAATGCATACGAACCATCTGTGGTCATCTCGTGCTGTTCTTTTCCACATATTTGCTACCAAAAATTTTTTGGAAGTCTAATTACTAGTTTGTTCCAGTTCCCGTTTTACTATTACCATTATTATTATCTGAAAATTTTGTCCTTTTGTTAAATATCTTTGTTATTGTTATTTCTCTTTTAGTCGAAATTATATATTACAAATTATTTCTGTTTCATCTCCGCCTTATTTTTTGGGACAAAATAAGTGGTTTTTGTACTTTAAAAAATTCATTTCATTATGACTGGATCAAAATAATCTCCCCTTTTCTTCTCGTTTTCTCTCAGAAGACAAGTCCTTTAATGGTCAGTCGGTAACGTTGTCACAGAATTTCACCCCAAAGCGGGAAATATACATATTGCCATGTCTCAGTCCGCCCTCTTCCCTTCTGTGGCCATCTCTCCCGTAGGCTGACAGACGGCTTTATTCTCTTTTTTTTTAAAAAAAAAAGAAAAGAACAATTCCATGAGATAATCACAAATATAGTAGGCGGGGCAGCAAAGATTGAATAAGACAGTCCGTTGGTCACCTGCTGCATATGTTACCCTCGTTTGTTTCATGTTCTATATCTTATTGTTACGTTACCATTGCAGAGGACTTTGTTCACTTTATTAACTGTTACAAATTGTTAAATGTGTCTGGTTACATTTTGTATAAATACATGTGTTGGTAGTTCATATCTTCAAAACAGCAGCCATGTTGTCTCTCTGTCTTGGACTGACGCCATTAGCATGTACTTCCTCCGGTAACCAATAACGTGCAGACATTTTGCCTGAAAGCTTGATGTAACCTGAAAATGATAGCTGTGACTTAATAATATCATTACCATTATTAACTCTTTGCTCTCATGAAGCTTTGCTATTGGTCAAAGAAAGAGATTGGATGACAACACACACGGATATATCTAGGCAATACATATCTACCATATCATTATGTCTTCCTATAGTTACAGACCGCCTTTATTATTAAGGACTTTTTGGTATATTTTTCCTTAATTACAAATTCGCTTTTTCGCTTCGGTTCAAGAAGAAAAATGAACGAAAATTTTAATGTTAATCATGGCTACTCTGGCAACAAATGACAAAATGCATGCACGATGCTCAGGCGGAGTCAGGCCTGCTCTTTGACTTCCTCTTCTATTTTTTTTTGCCTTTTTATTCTTAAGACATATACACATGTACTTATGTAGGAGGAGACGACTTTTCTCCAGGCAGAAGACACAGGAGAAGAGGAGAATACACATACACTGAGAAGAATTAAAGGGGGTAAGTTGAGGTAAGCGACGCAGAGGAGGGGGAAATGCATGTAACAATGCAATTTTCTTCTGTCATTTCTCAAACCATGATTACAGACCGCTAAGCACGAGAGAATTTATGCCCTCATGAAAGGTCACGTCCAATAGAATGGCGCCCAGAGAACACACACAGAGACACTATACATTTACCAAAAGACGAAATAGAAAAAGGAAAATTGTACACTGACTTCTTTGCACACAGAAATTACAATTACTGATCTCTCTCTCTCTTTCTCCTCCTTCTTCTTCTCTTTCTACATATACTGCCAAACAGCATAGTTCGTTTGTATCTCGTAGACATAAATAAATACATAACCCAGATCTGTAGCACGGAAGGTATAGTTAAACAAGGATACCTAATTTTAACGTTTAATATTGATTTAATTTCAAACTGTTTTCGAGATTAGATACTTCTTTTTTTTCGTTTCCACTCCCCATCTCAACTTCAATATCACTCCTTTCATCCATTTACATACTTAACTATTCATTTCGATGACCAAAGGCTACCACATCTTGCGGTTTAAAAAGGTTTTTTATTTAAGTTCTCATTATTTCTCCCCTTCTTTCTTATACTGAGTGACAATTGTTTCCTTCTTTGATCACTTGAATTGTACATAAGACATATTCCTCCTATAGCTAAGCATATAATGACACTTAATGAAAAAGGATGAACATAAAAGTGTTTGTAAAGATAATATTTTCAAATATCTTTGTTCTCCTTCTTTCTTTTTGTTTCGTCTACGCACGTCACATACAAAATATTTTCTGTCTCTTTTGAACAAACACTCACGCCAAAGGGAAGAGAATGTACAATCGTGTGCAATTATTCACATTTTAAAAGTCAAGCATCATTAGATGAAGACTTGCACTATTATGTGTACTGATCTTCTTTTAAACATGAATGAGAATATTCGTTTTCTACCTTTGTCTAAGTTAGATTCAAAAATACGATTTCGAATACCGAAGTTACGAAATTTCTAATACAGAAAATTTTGAGCATAAAAATAACTAGTTGTAATTTCAAAAGATTTGTTGTTCTTACAGTAAAATCGACTGCTACAGCTAATCTTTTTATGTAGACCGCTACGTATTTGTCTGATACAGAATGTAGGATAATTATATTTATCCATTTTTTATTCATTAATGAATGAAGGTCTCCTTCATTTATTTTCACAGATCTCAGTCAGCTACTAGATTCTCATTCATGAAGTTCCTGAAATACACTTGATTTCATCTACCCATCTTGCATTTGGACGTCTTTCTAGGTCGTTTTTTTTTTCTCTGGGAATCCAATGTAGTACATTCGTCGTCCATTTTCCATCTGTTCTGATAAGCTTCTTCCTCTCAAGTGTTGTATTTAGTTTCAACTTACAATTCACTATGCTACGATCACTCGAGATTTTGAAACTGTTCATAGATGGCATGTCTTGGACGATTTTCCTATTATTCGATAGAACATAACCTATTTCGCTTTCAGCTTCATTTGGGCCTTTCCTTGGCCACTTTCTATATATTTCTTCTTGAAACATGACTACGAAATAAATAGCCTGTTTGCTTCTGAACATTCAACTAGCCTCTCTCCTCTCTTGTTTCTTTTTTGCCAAATCCAAATTTTCCCCACTTTCTTCCAAATCCATATTGGTGATCTCAAATATGGATTTCATCCATATATACGCTCAAGTATGTTAGCAGGATATTAGACAATATTTTGTAACATGTTGAGAGTGATGAGATCCGCGGTAATGTTTATCGCCTTTTCTATAGACAGGAACTATTATTGAGGTCCTACATTCCTTTGGGAGACCCTCCTTTCTCAGTATAGCACTTATAAATTTTTTTAGCTTCCTGGCTAGTGCAATTCCTCCTATTTTAATTAATTCGGCTAGGATGTTGTCAACTTCTGATGATTTGAAATTTCGATTTCGATCTCGCCAGGTTCGGAAATCCACGGTTCTACGGTATGGATTTCAAATTCCTCTGTTTTTTTTACCTGCATGTACGTTTAGAAATTTGTCGAAATAACTTCTACACATATCGAGAATTTTAGTCGGATCCGCTCCATGATTTCCATGTTCACCTCTAATCATCTCTGACCCTGGCTGGTAACATTTTTATGACGAGTTTACCTCCTTTGATTTATTATGTTATTTGTCTTACCATTTTCCTCTATTTCCTGAATTTTCAGCGTCAGATATTTTCGCTTTTTTGTTTCTAAACCCGCGTGAGGGATTACGTTTCGCATTACTGCAGTGATTTAAGTCTACGTTATTACTTAGCTACCGTTGCCTTTCTTGTTTTCGTTCCTTATGAAATTTAAGACATTCTTCATCAAACCAAGGTTTCTTTTTCTGCTGTTCCTTCTGCTTTCAAGACGTTCCTGCGCTGCGCCATTCACTGTATCACGAAATTGCCCCCCACGTCTTACTTACATCATAGATCTCATAATAAGCTTACCGGTATTATGAGATCTATGCTTACATCAAATTCATTATTAATAATATCTTTATTGTTATTCGAATCGGCTAAGATTTCGAACCTATTTGAGGAAGGCTATCAGTTGGTAATCTACTTTCACATTCGCATTATCGATATACTTCGAATTTCAGTTCTTTTTATCCTTTGCTTCCTCTGTTCCCAATGGATAACTTTCCCCTCACTTTTGTGATCACTAACTGATGTTGGTCTGTGTTAACTTCCGTTCTTCTGTAAGACCTAACGCCAATTATATTGGTGTGTCTTCGTCTATCAACTAGTAAGGGATCGATTTGGTTACGTGCTTTACTATCCGGAGATATCCATGTATATTTGTGCATATCTTTGTGTTCGAAATATATGCTCTTTAGTATTAAGTTTTTCGAAATCGTGTCTCCTTTTAAATTACCTTCAATAGCAATGCATAATTTTCTATTATATAAAGTGTATAAATGTTATATTGAACTGAATTGAGCTGAATTTATTTTAAGGCCTTTAGGCAACTATGACTCAGGCCGTATAGATGATGATGGGATGAATTGGTGGAATGAAGAAAGTGGGAGGAAACGAGAGCACCCCGAGTAAACCCACGCACACGGTGTTTGTCCACCACAAAGCTCACATGGCATCAGCAGGGATCGATCCGACGACCCTAGCACCAGAGGTGAGCGCTCTACCACCTGAGTCACCGAGGCCCCATAAATGTTATATATACTAGATTCCGGGAATAAAATAAATCCATATTACCCTTAGGACAATCAAGATTTTTTTTTTAGAAATAAAACCTTGAAGATCAGAACTGTTGTTCTAAAGAATTACGTAGCGTATGATTACATCAGTTCATTCTGCTTGCATTAAAACGATTATAATTAATGTTAATATAGGTAATTCAATGTAGATTGGCAGTATTTTCTAGAGCATACTATTTCGTACTCGCACATACCAGTAGTGAACATGGAATTAATTCAAATATAGTACATATTAAATCAACCTAACTGTTGGGAGATTTTTTAAAAAGTGTTTCACTTGAGAATATCTAGGAATAAAAATTGCAAGAAAAAAATGAGTTAAGAAATATACTCATTTGAGAGACACGATTTCGTGACATCGTGGCTTCTGCCTCTCTCTCTGTCTGTCTCTCTCTCTCTCTCTCTCTCTCTCTCTCTCTCTCTCTCACACACACACACACACACACACACACACACACACACACACACACATATATATATATATATATATATATATATATATATATATATATATATCATATACATATATCCAGACACACACACACTCCTGTACATACATACCCACGGGAGTAACATGTGAGGTAATGAAAAAGACAGGTGAAGGCCAAGGACATGAAGGTCATACATAGGAGTAAATGACGCTTTCACTCTTATTTTATTTTTCATTTGTTTTAATTAAAAAATAACCGGATTAACTACACAAACTCATAAGAAAATGTAAATAAAAGCATCCTGAAACTCTGGCCTGCACATTCGTGTTTATTGTTTTAATTTATTAGCATTTATGGTGAACGTCTGTAGGAGTATCATTGTATCCACACACGCAGTGACACACAATTTAATTTGTACTGAAAAAAAAAATCCAGTGTCAGAATTTAAAAGAAAATTCAGGATTCTTCATTATCAACATGCACGGCAGTGCATGAGCCAAGTTCTTCACGTCAGAAAACGTTAGCACTGCCAGAAGCATGTTATACAGGAACAAGAGTTTATGGCAAAATCGACGATTTGGGGGCCCCGTAAGAAAAAAGATGTTAAAGATAGGAATATGAGCTTTTGCCGTTAAGGAGATATGGTAAATATGTGCAGATGTACAAAATTTCATATTCGTATCTCAAACTATGTTCTAGTTGTGGACCCCTGAAATTGCACATTTTAGGCTAACTGACTCACTCACTCACTCACTCACTCACTGACTGACTGACTGACTGACTCACTCATCATATTGTTTAGGGTGTTTGGAGTAAGCTAGAAACATGAAATTTGGTATGAAGGTAGAGGATGATAAGTAGATAAAGGAAAAATTCCGACATTTTGAAAAGGTCGCCATCTTGGATTCAAAATGGCCGCCAAACCTAAAATTTCAAAGAATACACAGCCTAAACGACTAAAGATAGAACAGTGAAATTTGGTATGAAACTACATCATTGGTAGCAAATTAAGAAAACTTTTTAAAAATTTGAAAAAGTCGCCAACTTGAATTCAAAATGGCCGCCAACCCTAAACTTTTAAAGAATACACAGCCTAAACGGCTGCCGCTAGAATAATGAAATTTAGTTTGACAGTACAACATTATTTGTAGATTATGAAAATATTACAAAATATCTCTAAAGACGCCATCTTGGATCCAAAATGGCGGGCGTCATAAATCCATTTTCCAACTGCTTGAGCCAGAGATACGAAATTTGGCATAATGATGTATTATCAAGAGTAGTTTAGGAAAACATAACAACGTTTTAAAAAATTCACCATCTTTGATTCAAAATGGCAGCTGAAATACCATTTTTCACATCGTTCGAGATAGAGAAATGAAATTTGGTATGACAGTGTATCATCACGAGTATGTCACGAAAATATAAGAAAACGTTAAAAATGTGT
>JAGDQP010005942.1:0-14578 GCA_022664845.1 Lepisma saccharinum | reverse complement strand
TCGCGCCAAGTTCCTTTGTTCCTGTTACATGCTGTCACCAAGGAACTTGGCTCATCCGTCTCCCATTTCACACCTTTTTAGGGCTAAAGAACTTGACTCCACTTTTTGCACCTCTGGTGTTTTTGTTCGGATCAAGATTTCAAAACTGGTATAAATTTATTTGAATTTCGTTCTTCTAGACTGGAATATTTCATCTAACAAGGAACGATATGTGTACGTATACACAAGGCAGTAAGTTCTTAACACATTGAAGTGAGAATAACTGAGATTTAAAGAAAAATTAGATGGCGCCAGGAGCGTATTCTGATAGATGGATCTAGGTGGACTGTCATAGTGAACAAGAATAAGATTAGCTCGCAATAAACAATAATAATGTTCTAAGAAAAGCTAGAATAAGTACAATTTTATTGAAAAAAAGTATCTAGAAAATAGAAAACAAACTTTTTTATCATAGCTTCATACAAACATTTCAGTTAGACTATATACAAATTTTAAAATTATATTCCAGGTATGTAATTTCTTATGAGCTTTTTTTTTTAATACATTGGCAACCATTTGCCACATTGTTTTCTCATGGCTGACATCAATTTTCGTAGCCGATCAATTCAGAATAAACACAATTTACTTCGTAAATACCACACTAAACACCAAACTTCACAATCTACCATCACCACCCAGACCAATCTAGAATACTTAACCAGATGTTGTCATCAGCTCATCATCGTTGACTATGCCAATCTCAGAATACATTTTGGAAGCAATCATGTACCCATTCTTTTAGACATATCATCACCAGACACCATCAAGCACTTTGACTACACCAACGCAGATTGGACCTCATATCAGACCGAAATAACGGAGTCATTGCAGGACTTTGGAGAACCACAAACAGAGCAAGATCTATACGGTATTATTGATCACCTCGCCTCCATGATTCATCAAGCTACAAAAAAAAAATATATTATTCCACTTAAGACACGTCAACCGCACAAACCACCAGTACCACTTCAATAGTTTTCCATCGTTTCAGCATCACGCAGAGCCTTCAGATACTACACCCGAAATACTGAATTCTTAAGAAAGCATAAATGTTGGAACCGAATGATCTCAAACTACTTTTACCCCTACAAACGACGCAGATGGATCAAAGACATGGAATCGACTTTCGACAGTGAGTAATCCAACTAAGTTTTGGACAAAATTTCAACAAATAAGAAGCAAATATTAGTTCGCCACTTACACTCCCATATCTAATGACCAATCTAACTTCTGATCAAGAAAAAGCTAACGCTTTCGCAGTTTTTTTTTTTCAAACCATCTTTACACCATCACTCCGTACCGCATCGCACCGCACTTACAACAGAATTAAACTCCTCTACACGAATCAACCGCTTTACTTTTCAGCAAGCTTTCAGCATCACCTCAAACATAACATACTCCTCTTATTTCACCCATCACAACTAATTAAATGCAATCAGTCATTCATTCAAAACGAAACATAGCTCCAGGATTCGACACTATAACATACAAACTTATCGATCTATATATATCCTACATCACCTCTTATTGTACATAAAATATTCGCAACCGTACACAATTTCATTCTCCGAACCGGAAAGAACCTCTGCATTGAAAAGTTTCAAAACCATTTCTATTAATAAAATCTAACAAACCAACTAGCAACCTTTCATTTTATCATGCTAGCCAGATAACATCCTGCTTCAGCAAGATCTTCGAAACAAATTCTTCCCTTCATGAACATCTCAACGAGCTCAACGTAATACCCATTCACTAAGCATGTTATCGTTTCCAAATGAGCACACTAGACTAACTTTTTCGACTATCAAATGCGATTACTAATCAGTACAATATTTCTAAACCTTCTTGCATACTGCTTTTTGACTTGTAAAAAGCTTTTGACCAAGTTTGGCACGTTGCTCTAATGTACAAACTGCTTTTCTTTAATCTTCCTGACTCTTATATTCATCTCACATTCTCTTTGATATTTACGAGACTCACGTACATAAACATCAACTCTACTCTTTCTCCATTGTAGTGTACCTCAGGGTTCTTTTCTATCACCTTTATTACATAGAGAGTAAGGGTGGGAGACTGAACGCAAGTAAGCTCTTGTGTTTGTCCTCGTCGCTGACAGAAGTATACAAAGCATTTAGTCTGCAGTTGATCTGAAACAATGCGGGAACTTTCTTATAGGACAGCAAATGGAAATTGGGATACATGTTTTCCTTCTTCTTTTTCCTTATATTTCACTATTCGTAAATTTATTCAGAAACATTTATTAGGGGCAACATAGTTCACATATTATCTTCTCAATGTTGATCAATACTGGCCCACTTTAGTCCACTTGATGCAAGGTGGATCAACATAGGAATTAAGCGATTGTGCCCATGAAACATAAAGTGGACTGACTGTATTCCACTTGATAAGACGTGGACCTCACATAGAACTTGTGTGGGTGTGCCCATAAAAAATGAATTTTGTGTTTTGCATGAAATGTCTTGATTTACTGTGGAAGGAAGTTTAACCATTTGATTAGAACGTAGGATAGTAGGAAATTTTTGGGTTCAACTTAGTTTTGTCTTCGGTGTTCGGACAACACCATCTTTAGTTACCACTGACAACTTAGTACAGTTTGTAAGACACTGAATTTCCATCTGAACAATCCGCATTCGCGTCCTGGTTGAGACTTCTCCTTTTATTCCCAGTATCCCTGAAAACTAAATAGTGTCTGGTTTATATCAGTCAGGTTACTGGAAATTTCCATGCAGCTAGTTTGCTTGGCTTTTTCAGGAATGTTTTTGACAATTTTAGGATTTAGTTAGGCGAGGATGTGCGCCCATAATGGCCAAAATATAGGCAAAATATTTCCCATTGTACCTGGAGCTCATGTGGGTCATTGGTATGGGACCCACATCGAAATTTCATTCTGACCCACATTTAGGCTACTATATGTTTGGGAAGCCATTACTAAACACTTTAATCAGATCCATAAACATTGAGAATTCGATACCGAACTGCAGACAAGTGTTCATATTCTAGGATGTTATGTATGTGCTATTTTATTTTATCAATCAATCAATCAATATCAATAGTCAATAGACTATCATATGCCTGTACAGCAAATTTTGAAACAGTCATGGAGAAATAGTTTAGTAATTTTTGGACGGTTCTAGATCGCTGGCCCTCATATCCTTATAAATAAATTCCTCTTATTTATCTTTGGCTTAGATTAGACTAAGTTCTACTTCGCCATGTTTTGGAACTTCAACATCAATTGTTTTACAAATATTACTAGGTCATATTGAATTTAAATATTTTACACAATCTTTCTTTCTTTTAATATACATTTACTCTGTCACATTTTATTTTTATTTTCAAATGCATGTAACCATACAAAAAGCACATTTCAACACAATAAATAATCCTTTGCTTGAAGAAGCCTTTTGGAGAAAGGTTAAAAGAACTTAGCGAAAGAACTGTTACTGTTTTAAAGGGAACAGCAAGGTTGATATTTCCAAGATAATTTAATTGTGCTCTGTGCGTGAAACATGATGATATAAAATAGTTTGACCTGAAACCGACAAGTTTGTAACGAAAGTTACAACTGCTCAATTCATCTAGCACACTTACTTTAAGACTTCCGGAGAATGCAGAAAGCTTAGAAAATTTGAGATATTTCTACACTTATGCATTGGATATAGAACTATGTTCAAAACTTCTTATCATAGCATTTAAGACTGTGTTCTATATCATGTAACTTGATGGTAAACCCAGTGATTGGGCAAGAACTACCAGGAAGAAATTCATGCTGAGCAGGATAGATGTAGGACAAAGTAAATTTTAATAGCCTATCCTTAACAATCTTTCCTCAGATGTAAGCAGAAGGGATTGGGTCCAAGATATTGTTCCCTATTTTGGAATGGTACAATGTTAGCCTTCTTCCATGTAGAGGGAAGGAAAATTCTGAGAAGCACTTATTCAGAAGGAAAGGTACGGGATCCTGACAAAGAATCATAACCGGAGGCTTTGTGGTGTGAAAGGGGTAACAGTAAACTGTAAATTCTAGATGTGTTTATCCTTATGGTTGTCAAGGGTACCTTTGTTACAGAGTTAACGTCCGGAAGGAAGGTAGTACAGAACTGTTGGCAACAGTTAAATTTCATTTAAAATTGTCTCACAAGAATCTTGTCAGAATTTGAGAGGGTTACTATGTAATCAGACAAAACGTTAATGGGTATTGCCTTTATAGATGCACATCCTTTTCTAGCGAGAGGGTAAGCTTACTCTCACAGAGAGTTTGCTAAAATCATTTCAAGAATTAGGGTGAAGTTGGTGGGAGGTAAGGAAAGAACAGCTGCAGTACTACATGTAGACCGAAGCACTCTAAAAGTCAATTTACTTAATCCGCGAAGATTCTTCGAAAAGTAAAACAGATGAGACGGAGACATTCAAATCCAGTTTAGGGGATACACTACATACTGTGAACCTTAAAAGAGTCTTAAAAAGAGTTTTATCTAAGACAATGCTCTAATTGCTTCCAGCTCATCAGGCTGTAACATTTGAATCCAGTTTAGGGAATATATCACATACTGTGAACCCTAACAGTCTTAAAAAGTGGTCTTACGTAAATAAACCGCTCTAATTGTTTCTAGATCATCAGGCGAAGACCTTTGAATCCAGCTTAGGGGATACACCACATATTGTGAACCCTAACTGAGTCTTAAACGAGTTCTTATATATAAACTCTGTTTGTTTCTATATTATTAGATGAAGACATTAGAATCCAGTTTAGGGATACACGAGTGATTTCTAACAGAGTCTTAAAAAGAGTTCTTATATAAGAAACTGCTCTCATTGCTTCTGCTATGTTACCAGGCGGAGACATTTGTATCCAGTTTAGGAGATACACTATATCTAGTGAACCCGTACAGAGTTTTAAAAGAAGTTCTAATAAATAAAACGGACATGACTGCTTCTATGTAAATCACACAAAACATTAGTTTGTGTTCCCTAGTTTTATTCGTTAATCTTTGTTTACGAGATAGGGATGATTCAACTACCTAGATTTGACTAAAATAAGTTGACGAAACATAGGAAACGATATTACCCACTAAAGAGTATAGGAGAAACCATGGAAAATTAAAATACTGGGATAATTAAAACTGAATTATACATAATAAACAAATATTTTCACTTCGCTAAGAGAAGGGACATGTTAATGCAAAGCCAAGTAACTTAATGGCAGGCATCACAATAAGTGGGGAAAGGGGGAGGAGTTACGTGTTCGTCCCTTTCTAGTTCACATGTAAGCAGCGCATGTTTATCTAACACCGTCTCTGCAGAGAGGAGTTTATTCGTGCCTATTTTTCCTCCTAAAGCGACAATTATATAATACCTTGGGAAAATAGGAATCATGTCACATCCACATGTGTCTATACATAAACACAAACGCACACATACACAAATATTTGCGTGCACCCCAAAGTATAGTACATACGTGTATGTTCACTGTCCATTTATTTTTCAATATCGTTTTTTCCATTATTTTTTTTTCCTGTACCCTCGCTTTTATCAAGTACACGCACAAACATGCTTTGATAACAATCATATCGCTTATTGTCAGCAGCAATAATGAACTCCCGTTATTTGTTTCTGCTTTTATTCGCAGTTCGTTTGTGTTTCTTGCATTTGATGGCAAACTTTCGTCAATATTAGTATTATTATTTCTTTTTCTGATATATTATTCCTATCTATAGATTTTCCCTTCTTCCTTCACCTCGTCTCTAACACACCATCCTACTGGCTACTTTGGAAGATAGGTAAAATGCATTTTCCATTTATGTTCTATTTCTAATTTTGTCCTTGGTTGAAACCTCGATGACAGTGATACCAACTTTTGTATTTAGTTCTGACTTGAGGTGAATTGAATTTCACGTATTTCTCTTCTACCCCATTTTTCTCTTTCACACAAACATACATTTTTTATACAGCGTGTTGATGAGCTACACCGACAAACTTCTGGAGGTGATTTCTGGCTTCCTGACATCAAAGTCCATCAAACAATTTTTCGAAATGTGCATAGTTTCGTTGCTACAGGCTGCCGAAAGCGTGGGAAAATAAATTTTAGAGCTTCAAATTTCTAACACCACGAACAGTAGATCTGATTCGGTATAGCTAAGTACTGTCAAAGACTTTAAACCTGCTCTATTTGAAAATGCATATTTCAAAATTCCACAATTCCAGAATTTCTGGGAATCCTCTAATTCCTTTGGGGAATCCCTTGCTCGCCCATTACGGAAACTTGAGATATCCATTTTTGGATAGTGCAGATTTAGTCATTGACGATACTATGCATCATCCCCTCTGCTGTTCGTCGTGTCAGAAATACAATGCTGTAAAGTTCATTCTCCCACACTTTCGGTAGCCTGTAGGCCCGAAACTACGGACATTTCGAAAATATCTCAGAGGAACTTTCGTCTTGTTCTGCCGTGAGGAATCATCTCAGAAGTTTGTTGGTGTAGTTCATAAAATCCCTGTATACGTGTATGAAATACTGTGAGAAATTTAACGACATATATTGAGAGTTCCCCGCCACACTTTTAGGTCGCTTGATAGAAAAGTTATGAAAAATAGACCTCCGTCCGTCCGTGTCCTGAAAATAACTCTCAGGAACCACAAGGTGTATAGAGAAGACCGAAGTGTTGTTGGAACGATCTTGGCTAGACTAGCTGATAGCTGCGTAACCGACTTGATTGATGTAATGACTCAGTGTTGCCAAACCACTATAAAAATAAAATGTTTAGACTGCTTCCATTCTGTTATATCTATCTACACCAAAATGGCGTAAATCTTATTCGATAGTATAGCAAAATACTGTTAGTATTATCGTCTCCAAGCATCTCAGTTGTCAGTGTTACCAACCTATTTTATAAAAAAAATGTATGTGTGTGTCTGAGATGCCATTAAGGGTTCGAAACCTGCGTGATTGTTAGTACCTAGGTAGAATCGCAACGCTAACTTATTTTGCGCATCAACCTTTATCCACACAGGGAAAACTAATCTATTAAAAATGCATTATTTAATGCACTGATATACAGTATATAACTTTACCTGACGTCACGTGAGAATGTAAATTCTGTATTGCATATAATTAACAAATGGATTTACAACGCTCAACTTGACAAACAAAATGTTTCAAATCCTTGCCCTCAGTCGTATAATGCAAATATCTATACAATACGGTTGACTGAAATTAGTACATTCATTTTGCGCTGTTTTGTGAAAAAAAAAATACAATTAAATCTTCATCTAAGATATTTAAGTGCGTAAAGAAGCTTAATTAATGTTCTTTGGTTGACAAAAAGACTTACAACTGTAACATATTATTATTTTTGGTGTTAACTTTAGTATGTTTATCAAACATTTATAAGTTATTCCAAAACACATCAGAACTAAGAACTTTTTGGTGTTGACATGCCCAAGTTTTTTCTTGGTAACTGCAGGTTATAGATAGCTTAATAGTAGTTAACAATATTTTACGGAAGTTTTATCTCTTATAGTGTTGCCCACGAGACGAGACGAGACAGGGAAATGACAATAGAAAACGAGACGAGAGAGAGCTCTCGTAATGTAAAATATACATCTTTCGAGACGGGAAAGCCTAAATCTCATCTCGTGGGCAACACTAATCTCTTACGTACACCATGGGCAATATATTTTAACTGTATTTTATGTTGAAAATGATAAAATAAACTTCACGTTTTCTTTAATTATAATGTTTCTATACGAATGAGAACTGTAGTTGATAATGCGCCTAAAATTTCTTTAAAACATCTCGTATTCGTTCTTAACTTGATAAAAAGCCTTTTTTATTATCACGATTTCATTTTAGTCTAATCTTATTTTTTATCTTACATGACAAATGAGACAAAATATAAAAAGACCCTGGCAAACTTCCTTGCCACATCTCCTATCTTATCCCAGTTTTGTTTTTTTTATTTTATTTTTTTTTTAAGAAAAAAGAACAGTAGTCAGTTCTGCGATTTATTTTCAGGAAAGGCCTTTCCAAAGTTCATAATTTTGGCTGAAATTTGCTACATTTCAGCAAAAATTATGGAATTTTAAAGGGCTTCTTCTTGCTATCTTGTAAAAGGAATCGCAGAATTGACTACTGTTTTTTTTTTAATTTAAAAACATCTTCAATTCAATTCAATTCTTGAGGGAATGTTTTCTCTCTATTAGCATTCATTCCAGGTTACTGCTTTGCAACTGAAGTGATTTTTCTCTTCATTTTGAGGTACTATCCCAGCCATACAGTGTTCGATTTGCCGGGGATTTTCCCTGTGCGTGACAATTTCAGCTCCGATTGTTCGTTCTGAATATCATCCTAACCAGGGATAAACGCTTTGTATTTCTACCCAAACAGGTAGTATATTGAAACTTAACAGCAACTAGGATACCCCCCTTCCGTAATTTATAACAAATCGAACACTGATCCCAGCATTCCGTTGTTTGAATCATAGGAATAAGTACATTTTATCAGGATCAGGACTGACCTAAACGGAGTGTAAATCCGTACGGAGCTTCACAGCAACACTTTGAGACACCCCAATTGCTTAATTTTTCTTTCAGATTTGGCAGTTGGTTTCTTGGAACTTGCTATTTCAAAACACCTTTTCGTCAACTGCTATTGTTTTTCTTACGTCACACATACTCTTAAATAAACTAGTTATAAGCAGAAAAAAAAACTTTTGTGTCGAGAGCCAAATGTCTTTCTTGTCTTAGCAGATGAGCAAAGCAAAAAACTGCTCATGAACGGAAGAAGGTGTTTTATATAATTATTATATTTATCGCTTAAGAAAATCCTCTTTCGTGTGAAATAGTCACATGCAAATCCGTTATCATGTTTACTTCGCATGTGATAGGGGAGGGGGGGGGGACAAAATAAAAATAAATGTGTAGCATATAGAACTGGAGGTGATACACAACCACTAACTTATTGATCAATGTAATATATTATCGAAATTCTTTAGTCAATGTTGATCAGATTTCTACGTTGAAATTTGAGCAAATATTCCTCATTCTTACTTCTAAATAGACCTTTTTAAAGTTTAATTTGATTCAATTTGAAATAAAACTAGAGCCAAGAATAGCAATACAACGAAACAGAACATTGCACAATTTTCTTGGTGGATTGGTGGAAAGAAGCAGAGAGAGAAGATTGGTAAAACATTTTATGTGGAGTGTTGTGTTGTACCACAAAAAAATACGTATACAGAAGTTCGAAAAAGCCGGGACGGCTACTACGCCTTACTCAACGAGTTCAGTTATAGCACCACCAGAGGCCACTACCATTTCCTGAACCGTACGTGCTGCTACGTAGTGTAAATTCTGGTAATTTCTTGAAAAGAACAAATAGAGGTTTATATACGGAGCGAGTACATGGATTTTACGGAGGAATTAGACAACTTTCTAAATGTCGTCGCGGTAGATAAAACGGAAAATATGTTGATGTGTACGAAGATTATCCCTTACTAAAAGAGTTATCAACGAATTTACAAGAATAGTCAGGAATCTGAGGTAACTGGATGCATCTGCCAACGTTATTGACGTGATTGAGAAATATTGGTAGTTTCCAAGAATGTTCAAGCAAAATATTCTAATAAATCTATTGACTATTATTCAGAATCCCATTCATACTATCTATCATTGACATTCACATAATTACTACTTACACTATTTCCAGTCAAAATTATTTTCGTTTATTAAGTCTATTGTAACAAAACATTTTTCCAATGTGTTCTTACCGGTAATCAAAGAATCAGAAAGACATAACTAGCCGAAAAATTAAATTAAAATTAATAATAATTCTCCTCTTCATTCTCTTCCGTATTACCATAACACATACCCCTCTCTGATATGAAACTGAAACAACAAAAATGTGTTGTAAATTGCATACCGAATTAGGATATGTTAATATGAGGTTTGGTTCTTCGGGGAGTCAAACTTTTGCAACCGTGTATACTCTACGGTCTTCCTCTAGTCAAATGCAATAGATATGCAAAGTTTCTGACAAATTGGTTTAACAGTGTGCATATGTACAACAACAACAACAGACATATGATCATATATCCTACATAAAAATAGGTTCTTTAGGTTTATTTTTATAACATTACATATTTAGAAAAGCCAGATTAGTACTAGTTACCGCGAGACCACGGCACAGTGAATAAGGTCTTCTGTAGTTCTTCCATTTGTGGATAGATGAGGCGAAAAGAAACTCTTAGCAGCCATTAAGTTCCATACAGCGTAGACTAACAAAATGCAACATAGGTAGATACAAATACTAAATGTAACTCTTTCTTAAACAAATTTGTCAAGAACTGCCTTTTGTCTCTTTATTGTCATTTTCAAAATTGGGTAGTTCTTGTTTTCTTCTTCTTCTTTAAAAAGAAGACTGTTTGTAACGAAAACTGTAAATTATTCATAAAGTAAAACATGTGTCTCAGGACACGTGTCCTCACTTTGCCTCTTTCATTAGCCTAAGGGTTACCCTACAAGGAATACTAGAAGAGGCGGGAATATAGACAAAGGCCTTTTGAGAACGCAACAACAATAAAACAAAAATATTATATCTGGAAGTACCAACAGATTACTACAATATGCAAAATAATATGAATTTCAAATCTTCAGGAGGAGTCGTACCAAAACCTAGTTGCAGTCAACCTTACCAACAACATTGTAAAATATATTTCAGAATCTACTGAAAACATTTATATAAGACAGATAGCTTCTTGTATATCCTTGGTTGGAGGTGACTCGAGGGTGAAGGAGCATCTTGCACAAATTTTATGAAAGCGAGTCTATTGTGCATAATGCCATAGGCTTATCAATTTGCAGACGATCTGTCACTTCACCAATAGTCACTAGAGCAGAACCATGCCACGGGCGCGCTCAATACTATCGTCATTTGTTTTCGTGGTTTGGGCGTCCAGCTCCTTCGTGCGTGTGTGACTATTTTTTAAAAAATCAATACGTTCGTGTACATTTTGCTACGATAAAACACTGTCCTTAACCCCTGATACACCTTTGGCCCACAGAAATGGATTACTGAACTCTGCTCGTCTTTGATGCATACGGCTATGATTAATTTCACCTCAGCGGCACAGGAATTACCTCTGCGTCCTCTTAATTGAGAACCAATATTAGAATCGATATCTCTACTAGCAATGACAGCTAAAACTAAGTGCTTAGAACAGAAGAAAACATATAACAACATTGCAGATAAGTTTTTATCTTACTCATAAATTAGTTTCTTTCAGAACAACTAATGTTTATTTTGTAATGAAACATGAAAGAAAAAAAGTTATAACAAATTAATAAAACAGCAAGATAGCCTAATAAAAAGTAATAAAGAAATAAAACACATCATGACAGTTCTTACTGCAATATGAAACAAGTAAGGCGAAGCTCAGTTGGGGAACTTTGCACATGTGCGTCCTATTTGGTTGATTTGTGAGGAGTTGAACTCAGCTTGCCGATACCTTCCCAACGACGTCTCAACCATCTTCGTAGCCCTAGTTGTTCCTGAGTTGAAATTTGTCAACAGACGGACATAGCGGCTACGTATGGCTTCTCAGTACTTGCTGCTCAAGCCTGAAAGTGAAATGTAACAAACAAACAAACAGAATCATGAACAAAAATTTAACAAGAAAAAAAAGGCAATATAAAATATAAGGAGAAATCTAGGGATGGTATCGAGACGAGACGAGACGAGACTCTCATCAGTCTCGTTCTCGTCTCGAATTTTGAAGGGCAGTCTTGTCTTGGTCTCGTCTCGATCTGAAAATTCTGGTCTTAGTCTTGGTCTTGGTCTCGATTATAAACCTCAGTCTCGTCTCCGTTTCGAGTCTCGGTCTCGTCTAGAGAGTCTCAAAAGACGATAGACTTTAAAAACTTGCCGTCGTCAGGACATATAAAATACCAACAAGTGCGACACATGAGAATCCTATTAATGAAATGAATCCATGTTATACCACAAATTGCGAAATTGGTATACGTAACGTTAAGTTTTGCTATTTCTAAATTATTTTTAAAGTGACTGAATAACTGTTACGTTAAAAACGAAAACTTTACATTTTAGTTAAAATTTTCTTCCAGATTTATAAAAATAAACGAACGTACACTGTTAAATATTTTCCGAAAGATTCCTGAGAAAAGCTAGGTAACCATATCTACCTGGGAATTTTCAATAATTTTGCTAATAAAAGGCATCCATCATATAGTTCTCAGGAATGTTGGG
The DNA here is from genome assembly GCA_022664845.1 of Lepisma saccharinum. Taxonomy (NCBI): domain Eukaryota; kingdom Metazoa; phylum Arthropoda; class Insecta; order Zygentoma; family Lepismatidae; genus Lepisma; species Lepisma saccharinum. The sequence goes on along the minus strand of JAGDQP010005942.1, from coordinate 2,256 downwards.
AGCAAAGAAAAAAACAGAAGTCTAATTGATATTTGAACACGGGTTCTTCAGTCAAAAGTCCAGCATCATACTGACTGTTCTAAATTTCCAGCTAATGTAAAACAGTATAGAGTGTTAAAATTATGTTGGCTGAATCCCGAAGATATAAACTAAATTGATCTCATCACTTACGCCACATTTTAATCATTTATACAATTGTCAATTAGGGTTCGGACAAAATCTTTCCCATTTCTACCAAAATAAGACTGACAGAAGTTCTTAAATCACTTGAACATCAAGGCATTGAAAGTGCATACATCAAGTTACTGCGAAACATTTACTCGACTGCCACATCTGTAATTAGACTACACCAAGAAAGTTAAATAGTATATATAAATTTTGAAGAGGGGTAAGGCAAGGAGATTCAATTTCTCCAAAACTGTTTTGTGCGGTCCTGGAAAGTGTGTTCCAAAATTTAAACTGTGATGAATTTGGAATAAAGATCAATAGCGAATATCTTCATCATCTACGATTCGCTGATGATATATAGTCCTGTTTGCTTCACGTGCAGAACAACTACAAACAGAATAGAAGAGCTGTGTAATAATAGTTTGAAAGTAAACCTTAAAATGAATTTAAGTAAAGCAAAAGTAATGTACAATCAACATGCTACAAAGAAGGAAATAAAGATTAGCAGAGAGACAATAAGCATAGTTGATGACTATGTTTACCTAGACCAGCTCAAAACTTCAAATGCCAAGTTGACTGATGAAATTAATAGTAGATGTAAAATGGCGAGGAGTTCGTTTTGAAGACTACACTTTATTTTCAAAAGCAAACTACCAATGTGTCTCAAGCGTAAAGTTTATAATCAATGTGTCTTACCTGTAGTGACGTACGGCTCACAGAAAGATTGAGAGCCACACAAAGAGCAATGGAGAGATGCGTACTAGGAATAACAAAGAGGGACAAGAAGACAAATGAATAGATTCACGCACAAACAAAGGTAGAGGATGTAATCAAGACTGCGAAGAAGATGAAGTGGAGATGGGTCGGTCACATAGCCAAACGGACAGATCGAAGGTGGACGACAAATGTAGTACATTAGATTTCTAGAGAAAATAAACGACAGAGACGACTTCCAAAGGCTAGATGGGTAGATGAAATCAAGCACTTTTCAGAAGCTACATGGATGAGAATAGCAACAGACCGTGATATGTCGAAAGAAAAGGGGGAGGCCTTCATCTAGCAGTGGATATAAAATGGCTGAATATGATGATGATGATGAACTGACAAAACAGAGGCAGCAAACTCTTGATCAACATTACACGCACAACTACAAGAAGAAATAGTTTTCTCATTCTGCGCATGAGCATAACTGAAATCTAAAAATATCCAGATAACCATACGAAAAGTCTCGGAGTTTTCCTCCATTACAGTGAAACAACATGAAATACTAAAAATTATACGAAACTTTTCAGAGAATTCCTAGGAACGTTAACAAAATTTTTAACAGTGTACAGTACGTGACAAAAATTTTACTTGTAAACCTTTGAACAAGAAAATAATCAAATACAAAGAAATTGAAAATAGAATTTACCGAACTCCACAGTCACACGACTCAATTAGTTTACAATATCGCTCTTATTGTATGAATTAAAAGAACGAATTCATAGGTATTAATTACAATTGCACGTCCATACATTCAAGCAAAAAGAAAAGAGTGAAGTGTGTTTTCGGTAGGCGCTTCTTTCAAATAGCTATTGAGAATCTTATAAACTGAAATACGCACATTAGAAATTCAAATAAGCCGTGTTATCAGATTAAAATTTCCATCCGACAATCCTACCAAAGCATAGCTTAATAGGTAAAAAAAAAAAAACTTTACTGTGTCCAAGGCATTACTATGTACAATCTTATATCCCCTCTACATCCGTCTGTTGACAACGTTCGACTTAGGAACTACTAGGAAAACGAAGATGGTTGAGTTGTTCGAGAGGTCTCGGCGAAACTTCACCAACAACATATAGATAATCCAAATTTGATGCTCCTCTGCCTTACTTGATTTTTATAAAAACAATACTCTTTTCATCGATTGTACACGTACTGTATATTTACGTGATAGGTTATGCAGAATTTCTTCTGCATAAACTAAGAAGTTTCTACAGGTAAACATTATAAAACCTTTAGGCTTCAGCAACAAGTGCTGGTAAGTCATATACAATCGCTATGTCTGCCTGTCGACAACTTTCAAATCAGGAACTACCAGGGCTACGA
>JAGDQP010005941.1:58140-75152 GCA_022664845.1 Lepisma saccharinum | reverse complement strand
AGTTTAAAGCTTTTGATAGAGTTATTAGCAAAGATTCCGCTTTAAGTGAAAAATTGGCTTCATTGGGAGTAGCAATGGCAATGAACACAAAACGGAAAATGGGGTGGGGTTTATAGATTGCTCCATTAAACATTGGATAGAAGCTTGAGCCGTAGTTGTTGAATAAATTCAAAATAATGAATACAATATAGTCTTTTTATACAATGAAAGCAAAAGGTGTAAAATTTCAAATTCCAGCACAAGAATTAAAGTCATTAAATTTTAGCAATATCTTAAATAAAGCACAACTTGCGAAGAAGCAAAAATGCTTAAAAAAGAGTCATAATATGGCTCTAACATTAAGTTTAGCGCAGTTAAAGAAACTACGTAATCAACCGAAAACAGGTGGTTTTATTTTTACAATTCCTGCCATACTTGCTGCATTGGGAGCGGTTGGTAGTCTTGCAGGTGGTTCAGCAGCTATAGCTAAGACGGTAATCGATGCGAAGAAAAATAAACAGGAACTAGAAGCACAAAAGCGTCATAATGAAGTTATGGAATCATCAATTCTGACTAAAGGTAAAGGACTTACACAAAGAAAGAAAGAGCTTCTGAAGGACTTAAATAGAGTAAAAAAAAGCGCTCACCAATTATGATCTCGAACCTATAGCTAAAGAATTTAATATTAAACACTTTAGAGGTGTGTACATGTCGGATAATCTTCCTTCTACTCCGCCGTTAAAACAAGAATGTGCAGTTATTAACTTGGATCGATCAATTAATACAGGAACTCGCTGGATTTGTTATTGGTATGAAAATAATAAAGCTTGCATATTCGATTCATTTGGCGGAGTACCTCCCAAGTCTTTGATTGAGTATTTAAATCCTAATAACACTATAATTGAATATAATAGTGATCGAATACAGCATTTTGACGATGTGATTTGTGGTCATTTATGTATTAAACTATTAAAATTCTTATCCGATGGAAACAATTTTCATCAAGCTATTGAAAGATTGAAACTTGATTACTTAATGAATTACGCATAAAAATAGTATATTACATAGTCTTTTATTAAACAAATGATTGTGTTGCACTTATCGGGGACTACACCAAAGCTTCGGCTGAATCTTCATAATGAAATTGATAATGAAAATTACAATTTGAAAATTGCACTAATTGGATTTTATAGTATGTACTTAATACCAAATGTAACAAAAAGTAGCAATACTTACTTCCATAAAGGAGAGGGACATAATATACCACCGGGTCAGTATAATGCATCAACATTGGAAACAACATTACCTAAAGAAGTGCTTCTAAATGAAAATCATGTAACTCATCGAATGGAAGTTACACCATTTGCGGAAAATTTTAATGTAGGAACTGTTGGCAAGTTATTAGGTTTTAAGAATAATAGTGAACTTAAGCCAGAGGAAACTCACATAAGTCAATTTCTTCCAAAGTTCTTAAGTATTGAAACATTTAATATACACTGTAATTTGGCAAGAGGTATGATTATAGCAGATGAGGAGTATAAGCACAAGGAAACTAATATTATAGCAACATTTAAACCATTAACAGAATTTTTAGAACCAATTGCTTATGAGCCTCAATACCCATTATTTTTTCCTATACAAGAGAGCCATGTACGTTCCATTGAAATAAGTGTTAGTAATGAATTGCATGAACCAATTAGTTTTGGTGGTGCAATAACAAGCGTAATTCTCATGATTAAAAATGATGATTCTTAAAATGATTTTTTTTAATAGCAAGAATGATAGCGAAAAGAAACAAAGTTGAATATAATATAGTCTTTTTAAAGATGGAATTTATTGAAAGCTATGAGTATCAATCTTTCCCACTGAATCGTCGTACATTTAATAACTTGAATGAAGCAAACAAAGATTTAGAATTTGACATTACTTCTGGCGATGGGTTTGTGCACCCACACTACGGTGATTTATACATCAAATATGAAGTTATTGGAAGAGATGCTGGAGGAACTTTTACTGCAGGGTCAAATATTAAATTAATTGATAATTTTGTTCCATACTTGTTTTCGCAGGTAGAGGTACGCAAACATGGTACTGTTATTGATAGAATAGATTATCCGGGAATTACTTCAACTGCTATTGCCTCGTGTCGATTATCAAAGCCCGAGCTCGAATATTTTAAGTAAGGTGGATTAATAACTGATGCAAAACTTCCACGGAAAGAGAATACAGTGTTGTTTCCATTGCGATTGCTGTTTGATTTATTTAGTGACTATAAGGAAATTATGTGGAAGAGCGGGCTTCGAATAACATTTAAAAGAAGTGCAAATAATGATGTTTTATTTTATGGCTGGAAAACAAAGAAAGCAGATGGTACTCTAGATGATGCCACATTAGCTCATCCTGCTAAATTAGTGATTACTTCAATGGAGCTGAGAATGCCAATTGTCGAATACAAGAAAAATTATTCAATGAAATTAAAATCTGATATACTTCGCAACCTCAAATACCAATTGAGTTTCTCACGTATCAAAGTGTTCAACGACATGTTTCTGGTTCTTATTTCGAATTTGATGTAACAACACAGTTTAACTCACTGCAGTTTGACATGCCTGATTTTGTAATAGTTCTTTTCCAAACTAATCGTGATGATAATACTCAGGAGAAAGACGCTAGTAAGTTTGATACATGCAAGATTAAGAATATTTATTTAAAAAATGCTCGTAACGAAATCTTTCCTCGTGAGAATTTAAACCTGGATATTACGAAAGCAGATTATCTTAAAATGTACGATAGTTACACTGCTTTTAAACGTGTAATACAGAAAAATACTGACATGTTTTATTCCCCAAAGGAGTTTATAGAAAATCGTCCAATGTATGTCATTAATACAAGTAAACGCAAACAAGTTGTTATTAACGAACGAACCAATATTAAAATTATTATGGATTTTGAAGAAACGGTCCCCGATAACACTTATTGTACAGTAATTCTTATAGCTCAAACTTCGTATATCTACGATGTGAAAAACGAAAGAGTGATAGAACAATTTTAGTGAACATGTTTTCAGGAGAGAATGTTATTACTTTGCATGTAGACCGTAATTCGCTCTTTCATGGATATCACAGATACGAAAAAAGGAGAGAGAGATCGAAAATATGCAACTGACAATCTTTTAATACACCCACACATAATATGATTTTCACATGCCATTCACATGATAGAAATTTCCGCTCGTGTGCACGCAACGAAGAGAAAAGCGAGCAAATTCATACAACATATGGATTTTACAACAAGAGAGAAAACTAAACAATTTGATATTAAAACTCCAGCTTTTTTTTTCAGCAATAAAAAAGTTCATAGTGGCAGCAACAAATTTTCACGAGCATGTCTCATCTTCAATATAGCATTACGGTATTCATCTGATGCAAAGCAGCTGCTTAATGATGATGCAGATAGTTAATAGTTACAGCAGTAGATGGCGATAATAATTAAATAGTTTCAAAATATAACCGCTAGATGGAATTAATAGTGCTAGTAATTAATAATCGATAGATGGCGGTAATAATTAGATAGTTTAAAAATTGCCGCCAGAGGGGAGTAGTGGCGCTAATCATTTTTTTTGCAGCCGTGAGGCGGAAGTGACGCGTTAAATGGAGATTTACTTATATCGGCTTGGCGTTCAAAGTAGATTTTTAAAATACTGCCATTGCAAAAAGGAGAAAAGATTAAACTAAAGCCTGGATTTCCTTTGACTTAGAAAGCACCCAAAAAGAAATCTGTGGGATTTGCCTATCAAAAAAGAAGCGTAAGACAAACACCGGCTAAAATCAATGTAAAATGAATAATTCCCTGATCATAGTAAGGTTGCTTGTGAGAAATGTTAATAAGCTGAAATCGAAGACGATTGTGAGTTTCAACGTTTTATGTGTGGCTTTAGAGAAAATCTATATTTTAATAATTTTTGTAAATAATATAAAAGAAATTTTTATAGTCTTCAACAAACCCAGAACACACATAAGTTCTAAAGACAGCAAGATTGAATGCAAAAATGTTTTGTGAATTAAGAGTGATTTCTTATGTTCATTAATATTTTTCTCCTACTCATTTTATACAAGGGTCGTTTACTAAAGCTTTGATTATTCTTTACAACAATCTAAAATACTTATTCTCAGTAAAATATTATATGCGATAAATGATTTTTCCAAATTATTCTCCATTTTGAATTGTAATTGTTTATATTTTATTTTTATCAACACAAAATATGCTCAAGAAATATTAGACTTGATTATTGTCAACTTTGTTATGCTCCTACATCCGAAAAACAAAGTAAGGGAAAAATGAAAACAAGAATATATTCAAGCGAACTGATATTAACAAGTATTAAAGCTTCATTGTAGTTCCAGAGTTAAGAGAATTATGCTATTTATCTGCAGTTGTCTTATTATCAACCAGCGGACTTTGACATTTACCTGTAATCCTTTAACCTTGCTCCTTTTACTCGAGGATTAGCTCAACTCAAGACTATGATATTCTTTAAAATTAACTGAAAGAATGAAGAAATAGTTCCGTTACAAATTAGAAACAGCTGACAATTATCAGGAAGCCACTTACAAATAAAGCACAGGATTTATTGGTGTAATATTTCATCACAATTGCACGAAATGTTAAGGAAAATATGTCAGAGATATGGTCATAGATTTCAAATGACAAATATGAAAAACTATGGTTATTGTTATATGACAATAAATATAGACTACCGTGTAAGCGTTTGACATTTCGATAAGTATTAATAAAATGTAATTAAGATAATACTGTTTGATTTAAACAATGTAGCATATAAACTATACATATTATATGGCAATAAAATAAATATCATGTCGTCCTGAGAATATTGGGAATTAATCTCGGTATGAAAAGTTACGCTTCAGTGTAACATAGTCGATATATACTTTAAGTGTTTGGTTCTTAATCTCCAAGTTATTCGTGAGATCAATGAAGAGAAAATATCTTGCAAAATGGTTCTCATGCTTCTCTGGTGTCGGAGTGAACGATAATATGCCAGTCTATAAGTAAGCAGAAAAAGATCTATTGGGAAAGTAAGCGAAAGAAGTAACAACAGTCTATTCAAGTGGTTTAGGTGCTGGATTCCAACGCTGAGGGACCTAAAATCAAATCAACTCGTCTTCTTCATCATTTTCACAAATGTAAATCATTGTGAATTTAGCATAAACTTATGTAGACGAAGATTCACGAGGTGTCACTTAGAAAGAATGAAATCATAGGTAATCGTGTTCCTTCATTTCGTATACTCATGTTCGAGTGTCACTGTCAGAAATGATATATTCCCTAAGTTGTTTTGAGTGACCCCTGCTAGGCGATCGTTGCGTGTATCGCATAGAAAAGGAAACGATCAAATTATGAACAAAACGTCACAATACTGATAAATGATAATAACCAAAACGGGTGTTACAGACCAAAAGTTCCTAAGCCTTCCCCAACGCCATCTCTCCCCGGTTCGTAGAACTGCGTCCACCTGAGTGACGGCAATGTGGTCAGTACTGCGCGCTATTTGGCCGCAAACAGGCGTATTAGGAGCTTTCTAGACCGAGTTACCGTCACGTCTTTATTCACGTGACTCCCCAGTTTGCCTCACTACGCTTAATTCAACTTGTCACTTACATGTAATAAAGAAAAAAAGTAATCTCTGGTGTGATTTGGTGTTCTTTAGTAGAATGTTCATTCTGGTTTCAAAAAGGCACTCAAATAACTAGGTGAAAGCTTGTAAAGTAAATTGTTATAAAGGCGTACGAGGATTTACATTGTGATCACTTGTAGGTAATTCGCAAACAGTTTCTTGTGTTGATTTGATGTCCATTTTTGAACCTCACAAAGTAACATGTCGGTGTGTACCACTTCATTATAATATGTTCGTTTTTGCAATATAAAATTTGAAGTTTGTGCAGTTAACCAGATTACACTATTATGTTTCATGACTGGAAAGTCGGGATAATCAATATATTGTACGTAAATAATGTACTCTGGATTGGTCCTACAAATAAGTCCCATAAATCGTTGATATTTTCTCCAGACAGGTTGAATGCGAACACCCTCTGCAATCAGGTGTTTAGTCTTCGCTATGACCTTACAATATTTACATTGAGGTGATTGCGTAATACCTAATAAAAAAATATTTCTGGAGACATTAAAATATCCTGAATGATATTATCCTGTATTCCTTCTCACGGAAACCCTGGATGCGCCACTGCTGTGTTCGCGAGAGGTGCTTTTCTACTTTCTGAAATGAGGGGGGCTTTCGAAAAGAGCATAGACATGTAGGGGACAACCTAGCTTTTAAAAACGAAAGGTGCACAGTCCTTGAAAAACAATATACCGAAATACAATATATGAATATGAGACTGCCCTATATACCAAGGTTCTTATGAGGATAAAAAAAAACATTTTACTGGACACCAGGTAGCATGGAACAAACATTTAAAGAAATAATAGGTGTTATTACACTGTATTCCCAAAGATTCCTACAACGTAGTGTGTAACCAATCATACACTTAAAACAGCTTGAAACACAAGATATTACAGACCCACTAAGAAGACCTTTCACTTTGTAACACAATAAGGACATTAACAAATAAGAGATAGAAATCTGTTCTTCCATAAGTATTATAAGTGGCGCGGAGTATTTGCTAAATTCTACCACTCCAGATATCTCAATCACAGGCTCCTATGCTAGTTAAATTGATCAATTGATTTAAATGTTAAACAACCATTTTAGAATATAATTATAAATTAGATGCGCAGTTTCGAGATAAACCGTACCTGCTGCCAAGAAAATCTAAATTTTAATATGTGGTCTAAATGTACGCTATAAGACTATCTTATCAATTGAGATGTGAATAGTCCCAGACTATCATATAATAAAAGCAGAACTTACAAAAACTAGAGATCGGTCCCTTTAATAACAAAACATAGCATGGAAAAACCTTTTGGTCGAACATACACAGAACGAAATACAGTAGTTGGACAATGGAACTAAGAAGAGACCAAGCCGAGGAAGCAAGATGAAGCAAGATCTTTCACCAAATAAACACAAATGAAAGGGCGTAAAAGAGGAAGTAAACATAATTCTAAAGAACACAACGTCAAGCAGCAGTCTGTTACTGACAGGGTAATCGTCCAGAGAGATTGTGTCTATACTAAAGTAATGAATGTAATGATCGTAAGCACATTCTTACAAGGTCAGCTGAATCGAGAAATAAATTCTCCTACATATCTCGTTCATTACATATGGCGTGCAGGATACGGCAAAATGAGAAGAGATCTCTTTTACTAATCCACCGAGGGAATCCACCGAGTTGGTATGAATGTAAAGCTCAGGCTACCAGCCTCATCCCACACAGTATGAAATATACAAAAAGATCAATCAATTTTAGTTATTAAATTTCGTTCGCGTTCCATTTTAATTATATACATCATATCAGACAATAATTGTTACCAGTGCCATTATGTGTATATAATTAATTTATGTATACAAAAATATGCTTTATCCTTCTTCGTAAAATTTTCGGACTGATTTAATTAAGGAAATCAAATGTTACTATCATCAAAAGATAATTTGATGCATTAACTGGCACCCAATCTTACTCACCATAGACGTTTCATGTGTGGGAATTTTCGAATAGCACTTACATCTTCATAGCGCCTAATTTTAAATATCCTTTAAGGCAAATGGAAATATAATTTGGAGATGAATGTTGGTAGTATATATATATACCAATCCTTAAAGAATTAATAAGAAATCAGGCAATACTAGAAAGAAACAGAACGTACCCACCTTCCCCGTAACTAAAGTCACCGTGATATGAACTTATTACTAAGCTGTGATAGAGTTTAGTTGAGAAATTGAATATGTTGTTCACACAGGTTACGTCAGTCGTCTTGACAAATTTCTCATGTAAATCCAGTATTTCTAATGTTCTTGTCAGTCTATATTTCATGTTCTTAAGTAACATTTTTGGCCTGATCTGACGTTGCAAAATCTTATATTGTTTGAATTAGTTTCTCTTGAAATTAGAATATAACATTCAAGATTTAAAAAATAAATTATCCAACATATATTTCTTGTTAATAATTTTTCATAATGTGACATCTTGCCTTTATCTCCGCCTTTCCCATGTAGTAAATGTTTCTAAATCCCTTGCTTCTTCGTCGCCTATTTCTAGAAAAACATAAAGTAATATCCATGAAAAATTGTGTTTTTGAAAATATACTGTTAGCTAAGCAATTCCGTAAATTACGCCTGTTTTTCAATCCCGTCTGAAATTTTCGCCCCCTACTTCTAATTGCAGCCATTACTTCATAAGATTAATGGACAATTCAAACTCTCTCGTAATGTCTCTGACACGTGAGAACTTCTTGTCTCTTTGTTGTAAGTTCGAACTAAAGAAAAATGTCGAATTTTACCTCTGGCTTGTTAAGTCAAATCAAAAGAAAACGAAAACGAAACAATAGAAAACAATAAGGAATAAACACAAAAATGAATAAAAATAAAAAATATACTTCAAAAGTATGACATCGAAAGGAACCACACACTAATGAAATTAAAAGGATTATAATTCGGAGCTATTTGAGAGAAGGAATGCGATTTTTTAGTTTCCGCGATTGCAAATGGCCTCAAAGACAGAATTATGTATTAACAAATTGCCAAGTCTCATTCGAAAGACGCCGGGGAAAAGAACGAATTCTGTTCTTGACTTCCCCTCTCATCCTCAAAGACAGGACAATGAGTTTTTAAATATTTTTTTTTAATTTACGAGTTAGGTAATTTCCTGTTTATTTTTTATGGTTTCTTGCTGCTTTAAATTGATGTTTGGAAGAAACAATTGAAGCAACATGTAAATGTAAATGAACAAATCATGGAAATGGAAGAAACAAATACGTGTCTGATCGTAAAGAAGTCCGATCAGTCCGATCGTGCTTCCTGTACTGGGAGTTATTTCTGAGTTCGAATCAGCTTGTCTTCTTCGTCTTTTTTCCAAATGTAAACAATTGTAAACTTTCGTCAAATTCATGTAGATGAAGATGCACCACGCGTTACTTGAAGAGAAGAATATCATGAGTAATTATTTTACGTCAGATTGTATACTCATGTTCGGGTTTGAGCGTCAGAAATATATTCCCTAATCGGTCATCAATGAGCTCAACTATGTGATCGTTGTGTGAATGTAACAAGAGAGACGATCAAATCATGGACGAATTGTTACAATACAGACAGCTTACAGCAAAGAGGTCGTAACGCATACTTTGAATATGTTTCTGGATGAGAAAGGTCTTGCTCTGTAACCAGAAATGATTCCCTTACTTAACTTGACTGCACGGAGATATAATACAATTGCTACTTGATTACGTTATTAACAATCAATTGTACTGAAGAAAGCACATTTAAGTGTAAACTGATTCTGAATGTACTCTCATATGGTTTACGACCCTTTCCAATACTCGGTGTGTTGGAGTATTGATTAAATCAATTACAAATTGTTATAGTTTTCATAGAGTTCTTTATTCCAGACAGAAAATGATTTATGAAGAAAAAACTACTGGTTATAAAATGATGAAGACACTTAAATCACAACAAATCTTCAGGTGCCCTCATCCATCTCATCATAGTTATCAGGCACTGACTTGTGTGGTACAGGTAAATAGTCCTTGTGGTAGCTGGGTTCTGGGGATGTTGGAAATTGCGAAATCGCGGAGGTCAGAAATATTAATTCTGTATTTGGAAATTTTCCCTTAATTATCATTCATGAGTCTCGAAATTCTGAAATTCTAACATTTCGGAGTACCGACACTCCGGAATTCTAACGTTCTGATATTAAGGAATTCCCACCTTCGAAATTCCGAACTTTTATTTTCGGAATCCTGATTTCCATTTTCGGAATTAGTCGCTGAAACAAAAGAGTTCTCTTTGTCACGACGTTCCTGGTCTATTTTGAATGCCTGATAACAGTATTATTTTTGCGTCAAATGCCTTTGATACTTTCAGTCGACTGTTGGGAATTTGCATGCTGCGTGTTTGCTTTGCTCTCATAAGCGCAACCCTAACGTTTTTATACCACAATATATCCAGTGTTAAATTCCGATTTGAAAATTCCCGTAAAAACTTTCTCGAATACAAAAGCTTAAAATTTTTCACAGTTCTTCCTGTAAATTCGGTAATTGTTCGAAGTACATTTCAAACACAGAAGGTATGTAAACTTTTATAGTAGTGGATCGGAAATAATGCGAAAGTACAGCAGGAAATTTCCTGATGAGTTTCTTGACTTTGTTTCATTTTGGCTTACAGCAGTGGCTTACTAAAATTTGTCTGACCACAAAACCATATACTGCAGAGATACGTTAACAATTGATACTCAATTGGTCTTGAATAGTGTACCAGCGGTTACAGACGTTTTGCAATATGAATATCAATGAACAAGAAACAGCCTAATGTAAACACATAGGTTACGACTTTTCCTGTAAAGTGCCCATATTTAGTTGAGAGATGATTTTTAAGACCAGATCAAAGATATATTTATTTGCTTCTTTCAGCGATCTTGTGCATATAATACCAAGATTTTTAAAATTTGCAGTTGTTTGAAAGTTCTTATCCATATTCCGTACCCGAGTTTTGTTGTTTAGACTTAAATGTTTAATTCTACTTATACAATGATTCGCCCCAGTTATTACGTCATACTTCTTGATTTTTAAAACCTTCTCAGCCACATTTGGATTGGGTAAAAATTTTACCATGCAATCATATATTTGCATCATACATTGCGTCATTCATATCACGTCATACATTTAATTTATGTTGGTATACGCTAACTGCTAATCTTCATCCACCAATGGCTAAATAAACGATGTTATGCAACCCTTTATAATGATGATGCCAATCGTTCACCCTGTTGTAAGTATCCGTAAAGTTTAATACCTTTTGAATATTCTCCATTATACGTAATATACACTTGACGATTCGTGTATGTTGGAAAAAACTTACCTGAAAAATTCGGGACAAACCAATTCTTAAACAAAAATACACAATTTTATTGTATTCCAATTGAAAATATAAGCATAATATCTCTGCTTTATAATCATCTTTGTATTCATATTATCCACTAAAATCTCTTGTATTAGTTGTATATATGTGTCTTTCCGAAGCCACTACCAATTCCATCGGTGGAAGAATATTACCTAACTTTTATTTCCTAGGATTATTAAGAAGACTAGCGAATATTTTTAAGTCTTTCTTCATTACTGTTATCAGAAATTGTACAGTGATTTGCATTTTAAAGATTTATTTGTAGGGAAATTTCTTTATCTACTGTATAAATTAAGATATTGACATTATTTTAACAGTGAGCATTATTGAAAGAATCTAGTTTTGTAAGAACGAACGATTGTCTCAAAATGCAGACACGTAAAATATGTATGCTCAATTCAATGAACAGAGGTGTAAACGCCTAGTGATTGGCACTAACGAAAATAGTACAGTATGATTGGCACTTTGTGTGTGTGTGATTTTCTTTAAATATTTTGCAAGTTTTGGGTGAGAAAACAAATATTTAAGTACCACACTGAAACTAATACGCACATATGTTTTAGTGGCGTATACAGAGAGGTGACCAGGGATACGCTCAACCCCCTCAAGGGTAAATAGCATTATTTCAACGATTTATATAAGGAAATCTTTGATTTGTTTCCGGAAAAACATCATTTATATATAAACATTAGTTTTAGGAGATATCTTTGTGGTATTTCATATTCATAAAAGTGGGAAATATGATAAGTTTATACTCTAAAATCATTTAGAGAGAGAATATAGAACATTCCCTAATCTATTCCACCTGTGCCCTTCTCTCGAAAACCCTGCATGCGCCACTGCTCAGTTCGCGAAAGATGTTGTAGTAGTTCTGGAAGTGAAGGGGCTACCGAACGAGCAGAGTATACACTACTAAAGGAGAAAACCTTTTTGAAATCGGAAAGTGCAAACTGCCTGATATGGTTAAAACGAGGAGGGGAAATACAACTACACTAAAAGAAGAAGAGCTGCTAATCTAAAAATAAAAATATGAGACTGTCCTACACATATCAAACATCCTTCAAGGGTAAAATAACAACAACTGGTTACCGAACAACAGGCAGCATGGAACAAACATTAAAAGCAATATTAGTTGTCATTACACACTATTGCCAAAGATTCCTACAACGGAGTGTTCAACTAAACATACCTTCTAAACAGGTTGGAACATAAAACATTACAAACACAGTAAGGGTCAGTTCTACAATCGACCGCTAAACTCCTAGTCAGCGCCAAGATGTGGACAAGTCTGATTTTGGCCAATGAGAGTACGCAAAATGAGAGTTGGCCTCAACTTAGCGCTGATTAGAAACTTAGCGGTCGATTGTAGAAGTGACCCTAAGAGGACCTTGATTTCGCACAGAGAGTAACAACACTGACACATGAGATATAGAAAACTCTTTCTTCTAGCATAAATATTATAAGTGGCGCGGGCGTTTTGCAAAATTCTGCCACTCGAAATATCTCAATCACAGGCTCCTATGATAATTAAAGTGATTCATTGATTCTAATGTTAAACAGCCACTTTAAAAAATAAATTATAGACGAGATACACAGTTACGAGAGAAAACACACCGCTCTCCCAAGCCAATCTAAATTTTAAAATGTACTCTAAAGTATGCTAGAATACCACCTTATGAATAGAGAAGTGAATTGTCTCACAAGCAAACATACTGATGGGGCAGAAAAGCCTTCTAATATTTTCCCTTCCATCATGGTTACAATGTCAAAATATGTGAACATGCAAATTTTGGCAACTCGAGAGCAATTACTTTGGGAGCTATCGATAATTTAATAGTCCGATTCTTGTTTCTGGAGAGTGAAGAAAAAGTGTGGAAATACCCTTTTATGTGATAGAATGCTGAAAGATATGGAAAGCAAATACATAGTAATGGGTACTGGTTGCAAGGCGCTACGTGTTGGAGGGTATGTTCTTCACGGTCGCCATCTTGAAGTCCGACATATTGAATTTCGATTTGGTTATCTTAAATAGGAAGGGAGTCATGTAGTACGTCATTCTGGGCTAGAAATTTACGTGAAACACTTGTCTGAAGTCAGTTTTTCCGTAAATGTATTATTGTGAGAGATAATGTTGTGTGACATTAGTATGAGCTAATGATGCAATAGCCTGAAAACACTCATTTTTGTTTTGAAATAATTAAGGAAATTTAAATTAAATGCATATAAATACATATCGATATGGCAATATAATTAGGAACAATTTGTATATATTTAGGTTTCATATCATAGCGCCTTTCACCCAGTACCCGTTACTATGTATTTGTTTTCCATATCTTTCAGCATTTTCAAATTCAGATAAGAGTATTTTCACATTTTGTCTTCACTCTTCAGAAACAAGACTCCGACTATTATATCATCAACATCTCCCAAAGTAATTGCTCTGGAGTTGCCAAAATTTGCATGTGCACATATTTTGACATTGTAACCATGATGGAAGAAAAAAATAGGAGTTTTTTCTGCCACATCAGTATGGTAGCTTGTCAGACAATTCACACAATGAAAGGGGAACTTACAAAAACAGATATTGGTCCCTTTAAGAATCAAAAATAGCATGAAAGGTCCTTCTGGATTGAACAAATAAACAGTGAAATACAATAACTGAACAAAATATCAAGAAGAGACCTAAAAAGGAAACAAGATGGAAGAAGAACGTTCAGAAACTACAACCCACGTGAAGGACATCAGGCAGGAAAGAACACAAAGTCAAGAATCGGTCTGGTACTGACAAGGTGATCTCCCAGAAAGGTTGTACCTGCATTAAAGCAATAAATATAATAAACCAAATGATTATTACAAGTACAGCAGACTTCAGAAACAAATTATCATATATATTTTGTCCGTTTCACATGACAGACAAGATACGTCAAAATGAAGGGAGATCTTCTTTACTGACAGGAAATATAGCGATTCGGTATGAATGTAAAGTCCCAAAATCATGACATATACAGCAAGGAACAATCAACAACTGTAGTTGTTAACTTTCGTTTTCATTGCATTTTAATTATTTGCACCATCACAGACAGTAATACGTACATTAACTATATATTATTCATCTAGGAGCACAAAATGAAATGTGTTTTGATTTTCCTTCTTCGTAAAGTCTTCGGAGTTTAATATAGTATTACTAATTACGAACAAGACAAGATAATTTCATACAATAATTGTACCCCACCTTACTCACCATGGAAATTTAAGATGTGGGAATTTTCGAATAGCAGTTACATCTTCATAGCGCCTAATTTTAAATATCCCGTAAGCCAAATGGAAGTGTAATTTGGAAATGAGTGTTGGTAGTATATACGCGTATAATATACTAATCCTTAAAGAATTAATCCGAACAAAAACACCAGAGGTGCAAAAAGTGGAGCCAAGTTCTTTAGCCCTAAAAAGATGTGAAATGGGAGACGGATGAGCCAAGTTCCTTGGTGACAGCATGTAAGAGGAACAAAGGAACTTGGCGCGAGGTTGGAAGGTTCATGATTCTCAAGCTATAAGGGCGGTGGGGATCCTAAAACCCACTACGTCCACTGCCACCAACCCTAAGGCTGTTGCCAGCTCGCGCCAAGTTCCTTTGTTCCTGTTACATGCTGTCACCAAGGAACTTGGCTCATCCGTCTCCCATTTCACACCTTTTTAGAGCTAAAGAACTTGGCTCCACTTTTTGCACCTCTGGTGTTTTTGTTCGGATTTCACAGCTTTTTGTACGTGTATAATATATATACTCGCTCGCTCGGCCTCGTTTAGGTCCTCGCCCCCCGTAGCTGGCTGCGCCCCTAACTTCGAGTTTTTGGGTACTTACGCCCCTTTATCGTAACCACTCTCCAGGACACTGTGCTTCCATGTTGCAGATTTTTCCCCATACCCACCACCCATGGGAATGCCATATTTATTGAAACATAGGGAAGCTTTGCCATATTTATTGTAACCTACTTGTGATGATACACCTTTATAGCAAATTTGCTTCCTGCTGGCGGCCCGTTTTGCTCGGATTTCACAGCTTTTTATTCGTGTATGTATATACTGGGTTCGCCTCGCTGGGTGTGCTGCCCCAGAATTCCGTGTGCGCCCCAACTTCAAATTTTTAGGGCTACGCCCCTTTATTGTAATCAGACTTTCTGGGGGAAGCGCTCAATGCTGTGCAGACCTTTTCCCATATCGCCTCGGGGGCTGCTGGCTCATAGCTGTGGTTTGATCGATTTATTCAAATATTTTCGTGATGCTACACCTTCATACCAAATTTCGTTTCTCTAGCTTCAGTGGTTTGGAAAATGGTATTTGGGCGGCTATGTTGAATTAAAGAAAGCGATTTTTAAAAGGTTTTCTTACATTGCCGTTACCTACTTGTGATTGTACACCTTCATACCAAATTTCGTTTCTATAGCTCGAATGGTGTGGAAAAGGATTTTGTGCGGTCATTTTGATCCAAGTTAAGAACTTTTTCAAAAAATGTACATTGTTCCTAAACTACTCTTGTTAATACATCTTTATGCCAAATTTCGTATCTCTAGTTCAAACGGTCTGGAAAATGGATTATGAAGTCAGCCATTTTGGATTCAAAATGATGTCTTTGCAGATATTTTGTAATCTACTAGTGATGATATACCGTCATACTTCGAAATTTCATATTTCAATTTTTAACATCTTGTTTCTTACAGAACCTCAAAATCGCTGATTTCGCAATAAACTCTTGTTCCTGTATAGCATGCTGACGTTTTGTGACACGTGGAACTCGGCTGCATGCACTGCCGTACGTGTTGATACTCCCCTCGATTCGCTCGCGTCGCTGCGCCAAGAATCCCACGGCAGGCCACGCATCGAACTTGAGGAGTTTGGAGGAACTGCGTCTTTTTATCACAACCAGAATCTGCAGAGCACTGCGCCCCATGATGCATATATTCCCTCATACTCCAGAGCGCTGCGTCCGAATGGGGGAAACTTCCACATTCTGCCTGTATAACATGCTCCTGGCAGTGCTAATGTTTGTGACGAGTAAAACTTGGTGGGACAGGAGTATTAGAAGTTGGCGAGAGGAACTAGGCTCATCCATATTCCATTTCACCACTTTTTAAGGTTGAAGGAGTTGACTGGGCATTTTGCACCCCTGGTGCTTTTGCTCGTATTTCGCAGCTTTTTACACTTGTGTACTTTATATATTTTCGTGACATACTCGTGATGATAAAATGTCATACCAAATTTCATTTCTCTATCTCGAACGATGTGAAAAATGGTATTTCAGCTGCCATTTTGAATCAAAGATGATGACTTTTTTAAAAAGTTGTTATGTTTTCCTAAACTACTCTTGATAATACATCATTATGCCAAATTTCGTATCTCTGGCTCAAGCAGTTGGAAAATGGATTTATGACGTCCGCCATTTTGGATCCAAGATGGCGTCTTTAGAGATATTTTGTAATATTTTCATAATCTACTAATAATGTTGTACTGTCAAAATATATAGGCTGTGTATTCTTTAAAATTTTAGGATTGGCGGCCATTTTGAATCCAAAATGGCGACTTTTTCAAATTTTTTAAAAAGTTTTCTTAATTTGCTATCAATGATGTAGTTTCATACCAAATTTCACTGTCCTAGCTTTAGTCGTTTAGGCTGTGTATTCTTTGAAATTTTAGGTTTGGCGGCCATTTTGAATCCAAGATGGCGACCTTTTCAAAATGTCGGAATTTTTCCTTTATCCACTTATCATCCTCCACCTTCATACCAAGTTTCATTTTTCTAGCTTACTCCAAACACCCTAAACAATATGATGAGTGAGTGAGTGAGTCAGTTAGCGCCTAAAATGTGCAATTTCAGGGGTCCTCAACTAGAACATAGTTTGAGATACGAATATGAAATTTTGTACATCTGCACATATTTACCATATCT